>OX461808.1:153701957-153890308 GCA_949802685.1 Dicyrtomina minuta | reverse complement strand
AAATTTGATAAGCTAATTTGAGCTATTTAAGGGAAGTTTAAGATACAGCACAGCACGGGTTGGGTTTTCTATGGCTTGACTATATGAGTGTGTAATGCTAAGCAATGATTATAAAATTACTCAAACGTATATTTTATTTTTATTCTACGAATCAAGGAATTCCAACTAATTTTTCGAATTACACTTGAATCGGTATGGACATGAGATGGATAAAATTCGAGGTAATGTACTATGTCAATTGTGCTTACGATTAAGAGGCGAGCTTTGGATCATTATTTAATATTAGGGATGGTTTATATATATTATATATAAGTACCTAAGTACTTTATATAGGCACTACTACGATAGCAACTTCAACTTCAGTTACTTTTAAATTTAAAAAAAAATACTTCTAGTATTTTCCAAATACAAATACAAATTATTATTTCTGCACTATAACTATCTGCTTCAAACTTTTTTACTACATTTGGCACTTTATATTTCTAATTATGTTCTTACCTACCTTGAGCATTTAAAACAATAGTTTCTTCACCATAAGTTTTAGACAACTTTAAATCAAAATTCTAAAAGAAGTATATATTATGTACAATAGAATAAAATCACATACACTATATAGAAAAATTCTAGAAATATATGTATATATACCAACCATTAACAATTTTGAATACATACAAAACTAAAATGTTAAATTTAACGAAGAAAAACACCTCAAAACGTGAAATCCAGTATACATGTAAGAAAACCAAGTAGTAAAGTACATTCAGCTGAACTGACGATACTTTTCTACTCGTCTCTTGACGATCTGATGATGGTGGGTTCATGAACAATCTTGACGTATGGAAATTGTGCTAATGGTTTGAAAACTTCAGCAATATCTGTGTATACAAAAAAAAACATTATAATACTGTTAACTGTGAAGTACTTAAGTAATTCATAATTCTGTAAAATACATTTTTAAAATTAGGTACCTGAAGAATTTGGCAAGTAGTGATCGTAGCCAATAATCACTTGTTCTAAATTTGGCATGAAAGAAAATCCGTAAAGACAGCTCACTAGTGAGATAACTGGCGTCAAAGGATCAATCTCCTCATTTCCACTGCCATACTCACTCTCTGACTCAGAAGCAGCGGAATTAAACATTGGAAAGAAAGAATTCTCACTGTGGTTGAAAATGATTTTTATTCGTCGTAAACCTATTTCAACAAAAAAACATTTAAATGCGTTGAAACTAAAAAGACTTGAGTCAGCTTGCCTGGACTACAAAATTCAATCAAATATACGTATAGATAAATCAGAGTCAGTTATATTTACCTTCTGAGTTGCGAAATGCAAACCGATGCATTTGTAATGCTTTAAGAAACCCTTTAACTTTATAGGACACAGTGTATTCATCCTCTCCTCTCGTTTTCCATCCATTAAACATCTTAAGTAAATCTGGGATAGCGCTAGCCGGAACACCTGTGATGAGAGAGTCAAGGTGATATTGTTCCACTGCACCAGCTAATAAACAATGGTGGAATTCCAAGGACTCAATTTGATTATGCAGTTCATTATTACGAAAAGCTGCATTAAGCGGCTCCTCCTCTTCCACGATGCAAATCATTTTTTCAAAGTCGATAATTTTGATATGGGACACATTTGGGAAGTTGGTAGTCAATGACCTTCCAAATTGAAAATTAGCTTGAAACTCTACAGTTTTTACGGATGGAAATACTTGATTTGGGAAATACTTGAACAAAGTTTCATGGCTGTCAAGAAACACGTCTAACGAGACAGTGTGGACATTTCCAAAAATCTCACTACAATCACATGAAGCAGGAAAAACACATGGAGGTCCTACAGCATCGCTATACCAGTCATTGTTGTCAATAACAGTCAACGACTCAAGATTTGGAAACTTTGGGAATTGGAAATCTATGGGAAAGAAATGGGGCACACATTGGAAGTGCTTTAAAGTATCTTTGCTTGAAATAAGTATTCTTTGTAGACTCGATACAAGCTCCGGATAGAAGTTGAAATTATCGTCGGGGGAAGAAGGACGTCGCGTAATATTCACTGACGTTAGTTTGGGCTCAGCATGAGAGAATTTAGCGTACAGAGAAAAGTAATAATTCATGAATCCTGAATTCTCTACGGCAACATTAAATTTTTGAATGCAATCCATTTTTCCAGTTTCAATGATAACATCCGTGAGTTGAAATGGGAAATCCAAAATTTCCTTTAAATTTGTTGCAGCAAGTAAAAGACCTTTGTAATACCGTAGAACTTTAAATGGTACAACCGGGTCGGGCTTATCTTGGACGAATTTAATTGTTTTTAAATATGGGAGTTGTAACTGAAGCCGCCAGCTCTTGACTGTCGTGAAGAAAATCTTTCCGGCATCAATGTGATCCACATTTGGTAACTTCTTAACGAGCAAATCTTGAAATTCATTCATAGTGAGAGGTCCGAAATTATGAAATATTACGTGTTTAATACTCGGCCCCATTAGAGTGTAAAATCGGAGAAGAGCGGGACTGGTAAAATATTTCAAGTCCTTTACATCTGAAAAGTCGAGTGTGGTCAACGGAAATGATCCTCCAGATTCTTCGATGCAGTCATTTAACTCCGATAAAACAATGTTTATATAGCTATTGGTAGCACTGTATTTATCTTTAACGCTTAGCTTCCACAGCCTTCTTTGGATAATAGCGGAATTTGCAATCCCTTTCCACTGCTTGTTGATTAAGCGGAAATTCCTGAGGTCACGAAAGTTTCCACATTTAAATATTTCTGTCAATACCTAAATACATTCGTTGCATATTTAATCCTTTATTCATTTATATATGGTGCATAGTAAATTAATTATTATAAGGTTTGAAAATTAAATATTAAATACTTAATTAATTTTAGTAAGAAATACAAAGTCCGAACGGAACGTACGGCATGGTTTCCAAAAGCTTCGATGACTTTTGGATTAATATTTGAGCCATCAACATGGATCGGAGGAGAGGATGACGAGCTGTGTGATACATTATCAGTTCTATTCGATATCGAATTTGAATAATCTGTTTCATCGTTTCTTGTACTTTCATTTTCCCCATTCAAAATTACTTTTAGCTGCAATGTCACATGCAAAAATATTGTTAAATAATCCCATTATTGATCATAATAATTATAATGCCTCTGCCACCAAGAGAACCAATATCACTTACTTTTTTAATACAACGAGTAAAAACAAATAATAGGAGAACAAACTACGTTAAAAAAAGGTAGTAAAACAAAATCATTCTAAATCAGGTAGGGTTGAAGTGGGTAATTGTGATCGCTCAGTTTTTAGCAGGAATACACTAGCACAGGGAGACACAGAATTCCATGTATCGAAGAATCAGGTTATTACTAGTTCTTTACTTCTTCCATGTAAGTTTTCACATTGCCATTATCCGTGTTGGTGTTTTCATGCTAAAAGCTGGGCGATTAAAATCACCTGCCCTATCACAATTAACCACTACCCTAATGTTAATTAAACAAGATGTTTTTAATTAGATTCCAAACTTCTAACTACAAGAAACATATTATGTATAATACAGAAAAACGTAGTAAACATATTTAGTATATTTTTTAGATAGACATATTAGCAATCGCATATTATGCAACTCCATTATATAAAATTAGCTCAAGTATTAGCATAATTGATTAATGCCTTTTGAATAAAATCCTGTAATGCAGGATTCGGATTCCTGTAACGATCTTCATCGTCATCATACTCTGTAATCAGTTCGCTCACACGTTGAAGTTTTTTCTGTGACAAATAAAAAACAATAATAATTTAAACGTACGCAAACAAATTTATTATTTGTCAGACAAAATTTAAAACGGAGGAAGATTTAATATTTAATTTTGTTGTGTGTAGCAAGTGTTTAGTGTGCTATTATGCATATAAGTTGAAGACATAAGGACGATTGACAAAGCTCAAAAACATTAAGTATTATTACATCATAAATATCTTCATATAAACATCGTAATTGTTACCGTAATTTCAAATTTAGTTTAGTCATCAATTTCCGTTATTTTAATTATTAGTGATATAATATTATTGGTAATTTAACCAGCTTACTAGTTAGATACTTACATGTAGTGTATGAAGCATTTTCGCTCTTTTGCTCTTGCTTGTACTATATTGTGTAATAAATATTTTACGCTAACTTCAGTTATGTCAAAGGTCAGACCGTTGTAGTTGTCAACGACAACTACCAGATTAAAAAAATATTTACGCCAGCAACAGTTGACAGTCAACCGACACCGTCAACCTTTAAATAGATGATAGAGGAATGAAGCGCGTAACTAGTCTAGTTAGCCAATATTTTTAAATAGTTTAATTAATACTGTTTAATCAATGTAAGATTATTAAATTGATTAGCCAAGTCACAAGTTGGAAACTAGTTTATTAAATTAGTACAAATGTGGCATACTAAATAAGAAATGAGCAAATAAATAATATAAACGGTCAACTTTAAAATTACTATTTTCACAACTTTCACTGACTTTCACAAGCTTAATTTAAAATAAACCCTCCCAAAATCCAAGGTATCACTCAAGGAGTTTAGAATATCCCTTCTGCCTGCTAGTAACTTTCAATTCAATCAATCTCGCTTCGCTCGCTCGACGCTCTGTTCTGTCTGTGCCTCACATTCTTATTAAGTTTGTAAGTATATGTATCTGTATTTTACAGTTTACAACATTACAACTACAACCAAGTTTACCTGCCAAAATAATTTAATTTAATAAGTAGTGTTCACTGTGTAAACTACTAAATATCCACCACCACTGTTTTCTTTCTTTTGAAATTATATTTATGTTGTCCTTACAAAATATATAGCATACTATAATAATAAAAATCTCAAGCGTATTACTGATACCAATTTATATGAGGTTACAGGTACTTTTGTCTCCATGTAGGCTCCTAGTTATTACTCATCTTCTCACTAGTTAGCAATTTTCATACTTTCAGCCGATGCAACAGTTTTATAGAGGGATTTCAAAAATACAATGATAAAAATTCATGATACTATGAAATCTTTCTGCAATCTTAACCATTGTTTAGACGGAAGGTTTAACTGTCAACTGTTACTTGCTACCTAAGTACATCATAAGAAAATAAAGAAACTTTGCCATATTCTGTATTACGTACAAAGTTAACAACAGTAACAGTTAGGGATCGCCTTGAATGACATTCCATGTTGAATAAATCGACAATTACTCAATGGCTATAAGCTGATGACACGAGGTCATAAAAATGGAGATTTTTTGATGACGTCATTTGTCAACGATTCCTCATACATCATACCAAAAATAAATTTATCACTTTATTGTTGTTAACGAATAATTATTTGATAATTAAATCGCTACATTTGGTCTGTTTTTAGTAAAGATTTTGAATTTATTTATGTTTCATTTTTGTACATTATTATAATGTTCTTTTATAATGAATTAATTTGCCTCCGTGTCCTATTTGACAATTAACTGTAACACAATTTAACACTTTTTAAATAAATTTCCTTTTTATTTTGTATATAAGGAAATTACAATGAGGGTATACCCTTACCCCAGTGTTACTAAATGAGTCCAATATTAGGGACTTGTTTATATTAATTTTACTTTTTATAAGTTATAATCAACTCTTAAATTAATCTAAAAGCGTATTATACGCAGTGTTACTTATAGTGTAGTAAGGTAATAATTTTAATATTGGTCTCTGAAAATATATTAGTACCTAGTTTATTTACGCAGTAACCAAAAGTAGCTAATTCATTGCTAACTGTTGATTTAAATCTAGTGAATCCAGGCGTTACATTGTCGGATCAGAAGTTGGGTGTCACAATTCTCAAGAAGAACGAAGCGAATTTCAAGATGATAAACGTCCCTCGTTCAACCAGATATTGACCTGGAAACTGGTCCAAATAATTGTCCATGAACTGAACCAAGTCTTTTCAATTTTCATTGCTGGATTAAAAACAAACGGACTCTGCGTAACCATTGTTGGTATGTAGGGTGGAATTAGATTTTCAGGTGTGGAAGCTACATGCCTTGGAATTCTCGGTTTTACGGTAGGAGGAAATGTTTACTGTATTTTCCAGCGTTAATGAAAAGCCCCAAGAGACGCTTGATAATTGGAAGCATGCAAGACAATTATGTAGTACATAATTTTGTCAGCGTCATATTCCTAGTAGTAAGACTGTCTTCACGTGTACATTTTGCAAATACTACAAACACCTCAAATGTTACCATGCAAGATCTACACGGGGTAATAAATTTCTTTTCTATATATTTCTTTCCAATGTTCATTTATTTGAGTCAGAATACGAGCAGTCCCGCCTCCTGGAGTCAGATAGTGAAGTGGAAGGCAATACAATTAATTGCCTATAATTAAACAAAAATATTTATTTTTAAGGTATAAGAATGTGTAATTATCAGAATATGCCATGTCATTCCCGACATCATTTATGGACGATTCCTTTTTAAAACTTTCCACTGAAAATATATATTTATTTACATTGAAATTGAAATATTTATTTTTGTATTCAACTTACCATCACAATCGTTATCGCGGACATTGAAGCTGATTTCCAAAATATTTATAATTTGTCCGTATCACCTTCTTCATAAATGACTTGTTAACAAAATTAAAATGAGTTATTGTACCAAATATTTTCACTTAAGAATTAATTTGTTTCAACTAAAATTGTAATTAAATTAGAAAACGGAAAAATTAAAATGATACGAAAGTAATTTTAGGGTAGATATTTAAACCATCTGAAATTCAGAAGGAGAAGGAGAGAACTGGGCCAGAGGATGGGCTCACCACTCCAGTCTGCCAAATATTTCAACATAATTATAAATATCAATAGAAACGATGAAATCAATCGATACTGTAGCTATGGACCACTTAATTTAGTTGAAGCATCGTCAACTTTTGGTAGAAGGCTGTGCAATTCCGATCCGATCCCAACCAAAACCGAGACCGAAACCGAAGTACATAGGTACATGCTAATACTTTTATATGTTACATGTAGGTACATATTCAATTTCAGTTTACCAGCCAATGTCAAACACAAGTATGTAGAAGGCATAATTACAAATACATATCGTCCGTGAAGAACCAAAATTATCTAAATCCATTTCTTGTCAAAAACAATATCCGCTATCTATGTACATAAATTAATATATTTTCAAAACATGCAAATAAAACATTTCAAACTTTTCAAAAACATGTCAATAGAACTTTTTACATTTTTCAAAAAACAATAAAATTATACTAGAACATACTACACTTTTTAAAACATGTAACTAGAACATTTTTCACTTTTTTAAAACAAGTAAATAGAACATTTATCAATTTTTAAAAACACTTTAGTAGAACATTTTACACCTTTTTAAAACAAGTAAATACAAGATTTTGCACATTTCTAAAACATGTGAATGGAACATTTTACACTTCTCAAAAACTCTTAATTAACATTTTACGTATGTTTCTCATTTTGTTTTTATCACATACATAGCTCATTTTGATTGTAGCTTAAATTGGATATGGATCATTTTGGTTCTTCACAGAAGATATGTATCTATAAGTTAAACCTATGCTTTTCAATTATGTAATGTAGGTGTATGCATTAGGAATCGTCCATTAATAATGTTGTTTGTAGGGTCATTGGGTCTGGTCTGGTGTTGATGACACTCTTTGAAATCCGTTAAAAATATATTTTTTATTACGATAATCTCGTAAATTATGTAGATATAGGTACAGTATTTTTAATGTAATAAATAATAATTTTGACCTATCTTTTAACGTAAAATTATGTGGATTTTTTTTTAAGTAAGGGAGCGCAGGATTTTCTGTGAAAAACTTGTGGAATTGAGAATTGTGATATGTCATTGTTTTGCACAATTTAAAAAATATCATTTTTGAAACTTTTTATATGATCTAAATAAAACTGATAACTTATAAATCGAACTGACTTTTATGGCATACATATAGAAAATGAGATGAATAAAAATGATGCGAATGTCAAGTTTTATTGTAGAAACTGGAACCAGCCATAACAAATGAAGATTTCTAGGCTCGACTCATCTATAAATCACTTGCAATATAAATATAGGCAGACAAATAAATTGAAACGACGGAATAAAGCAGTGCTATGGCTCTATGTGATTTAATTACCTGTTACAAGATTGTCAAGTTATTGATTTTATTTTAAGTGTGCGCAAAGAGCTGAATCAAAACCAACAGAACGAAGCTAAATTACACACTGTTTAAATTCAACTGAAAGGAACCAAACTTATGCTACTCTAATGCTTATCGTTGCAAGACCTGCTGTATAAGTATATGCAGTATATAGGTCAGCTTATTGATCGTAAGTGAAGACCCAAAAAATTGACCTATGCAAAAAAGTGAACTGCACAAAAACAATTAAAAAATTAAAATATCACGATTCAAAAATCAAATAGATAGAACAGTTTATACATTTACGAAACATGTAAAAAGAATGTTTTGTACTTTTCAAAAGAAGGTAAATAGAATGTTTTGCACTTCAGAAGAGCATGTACCTAAATAGAATGTTTTGCACTTTTGAAAAGCATGTAAATAGAATGTTTTGTGTTTTTTGAAAAGCATGTAAATAGAATTTTTTGCACTTTTGAAAAGCATGTAAATAGAATGTTTTGTGTTTTTTGAAAAGCATGTAAATAGAATGTTTTGCACTTTTGAAAAGCATGTAAATAGAATGTTTTGTGTTTTCTGAAAAGCATGTAAATAGAATGTTTTGTGTTTTTTGAAAAGTATGTAAATAGAAGGTTTTGCACTTTTGAAAAGCATGTAAATAGAATGTTTTGTGTTTTCTGAAAAGCATGTAAATAGAATGTTTTGTGTTTTCTGAAAAGCATGTAAATAGAATGTTTTGTGTTTTTTGAAAAGCATGTAAATAGAATGTTTTGCACTTTTGAAAAGCATGTTAATAGAATGTTTTGCACTTTTGAAAAGCATGTTAATAGAATGTAAGTATATCACGTCCCATCAGCACACGGGTAGATAAAAAATTAAATTGCCAGGATTGTGATACCTTTATCAATATAAATTTAAATTTGCCCAAATGATTGTTACTGTGGCATATACCGCTAACAAACAGCGAATTTTGCAGTAATTCGCCCTGTTTATATATAATTTGCAAATTAACTACACTACTGGTTGGAAAATACTTCTATCTTATATAAAAACAATGATGTTAAAACACATTACTCAAACGTAAACAATTCTATTTTTATTCTACACCTCAAGTAATTCCAAATACATTTTCGATTTACACTCTGAAAAGGTCACTATGGGGATGAGATCCATAAGATTCGAGGTATGTATGTACTGTGTAGTTTGTGCCTACTGCTTAGGATTAGAGGCGACCTTTGGTTTACCATTTAAAATTAGGTATGGTTCACACACAAAGGTACTATAAACTACAGTAACGATTTCATTTATGTACATGTTTTAATATTTAAATACTTTTAGTAGGTATTTCCAGATATTTATAATCATTTTTTATAATTATTTTTGCTGGGTACATCTAAAGCACCCTAACTATCTGAATCACACTTTTTTCACTATATTTAGTGGGCGACTTTACATTTCTAATTATGTATCTTGAGCATTTAAAACACAATATTTTCTTCACTAAAAATTGTAAGTAACTTTAAATCAAAATTTCACACGAAATACATATGTACCTAGGTAAGTATATAACAGCTATTAATTTGAATGCATACAAAAATAAAGTGTGAAATAACGAAGAAAAACACGAGGGAAAAACGTAAAATCCAATTTACGTGTAAGAATACAAAGTACATTTAGCTGAACTGATGAAAATCTTCTAATCATCGCTTGACGATCTTATGATGGTGGGTTCATGAATAATCTTGACGTATGGAAATTGAGCAAATGGCTTGAAAACTTCAGCAATATCTGTGTATACAAAAACAAAATTATTATACTGTGTGAAAAAATTTATTTTTTTGGAGAATATTTTATTTAAAACATTAAATACCTGAAGCATTTGGCAAGTAGTGATCGTAGCCAATAATTACTTGTTCTAAATTTGGCATGAGAGAAAATCCGTAAACACAGCTCACTAGAGAGATGACAGGCGTCAAAGGATCAACCACCTCATTACCATTGCCATCCTCAGAATCCGAATCCGAATCAGAATCAGCATTATTAAACAATGGAAAAAAAGCATTTTCGCTATGGTTAAAAATGATTTTTATTCGTCGTAAACCTATTTCACAAAAGAAATCAAATGCGTTAAAAGTTAAACTTGCGTAGACTAAAAATCAAAACTCAAATACTTGATCAAAACTACTTTATGAAGAAATCAGTTACCGTATTTCCTCTAATAGTACGCCCCGCGTACTATTCAAACTCGAGCTTCGACCCCCCGCGTATAATTAGAGACCCGCGCACTACCATTTAATAATGTGCTAAATAGACCCGCGTACTATCCAAACTCAGGCGGCTACACCCCGCGTACTATTAGAGACCCGCGCATTATTAGTGACCCGCGTACTATAAGAGGAAATACAGTAGTTATTTAGTTATTTACCTTCTGAGTTGCGAAATGCATACTGCTGAGTTTGTATTACTTTAAGAATCTCCTTAACTCTATTAAACTCAATGTTTTCATCCTCTTCTCCGGCTTTACATTCCTTGTGCATCCCAAGTAAATTTGTGACAGCGTAGGTCGGCACACCTGTGAAGAGAGAGTCTAGGTGATACTCTTGCCCTGCACGAGCCAATAGGCACTGATGCAATTCCAAGGACTCAATTTGATTATCCATTTCATTGGAACGAAATACTCCATCGACTATAATTTTTTCGTCGATACCGAAAATCGCCCCTTCATAGTCGATAATTTTGATATGGGACAAATTTGGAAAGTTGGTCGTCAATGATCTTCCTAACTGAAAATTGACGGAAAATTCTAAAGTTTTCACTGATGGAAATATTTGACTTGCGAAATACTTGAACAAAGTTTCACGCCCATTAAGAAAAACATCCAATAAGACAGTGTGAAGATTCGGAAAAATTTCATTACAATCACTCCTAGCAGGAAAAACACATGGGGGTACTACTACATCCGGATCCCAGTCATCGTTGTCGATAACAGTCAAGAACTCAAGATTTTGAAACTTTGGGAGTTGAAAATCTACGGAAAAGAAATAGGGCATACATTGCAAGTGTTTTAACGTATCTTTGCTGGAAACTAGAATTCTTTTTAGACTCGGTGCAAGTTCTGGAGGGAGGCTGAAATCATCGTTAGGAGAACAAGGCTTTCGGGTAATGTTCAGTGACGTTAGATTTGGCTCAGTATGAGAGAGTTTTGCGTATAGGGGAGAGTAATGTAATAATGCCGAAATTTCTGCATCCATATTCAATTTTTGAATGCAGCTTATTTTTTTAGTTGCGATGACAATATCCGTGAGTTCAACCGAAAAATCTTGAATTTCCTTCAAGTTTATGGCAGCAAGTAAAAGGACGTTGTAATACTGTAGAACTTTAAATGGCAAATCCGGCTCACCCTTGACGAATCTAATTGTTTTCAAATACGGAAGTAGTAAATCAAGCTGCCATTTTTTCTTATTCGTGAAGATAATCTTTCCGGCATCAATGTGATCCACATTTGGTATCTTCTTAAGGAGTAAATCTTGAAATTCATTCACAGTCAGAGGCCCGAAGTTATGGAATATTACGTGTTTAATACTCGGTCCCAATAGAGCGTAAAATCGGAGAAGAGCAGAGCTATTTAAACTGTTGTAATCATCCACATCTGAAAAGTCGAGTGTGGTCAAAGGAAATGATCCACCAGATGCTTCGATGCAGTCATTTAATTCCGATAAAGCTTCATTTCTATTGTTATTTAATGTGCTAAACTTATCGTTCAGGCTTAGCTTCCACAGTCTTTTTTGGACAATGGCGGAATTTGCAATCCCCTTCCATTGCTTATTGATGAGACGAAAATTTTTGAGGTCACCGTAGCTTCCAAACTTAAATATTTCTGTCAATACCTAAATACAATTATTGCACATTTAATAATTTTTATTCATTTATCTAGGATGAATTGAATGGGAAAATAAAGCACTAAATCATTGCTTTTAGTAAGAAATGAAAAGTGGGAACGCACGACATGATTTCCCAAAGCTTCGATGACTTTTGGACTAATACTTGAGCCATCAACATGTATCGGAGAAGAGGATGAGCTGGGTGATACATTGTAAGTTCTAATCGATTTCGAATTTGAATAATTCGGTCCATCTTTTCTTGTAATTTCATTTTCCCCATTCAAAATGACTTTTAGCTACAATGCCACATAAAAAAAATAATATTTAATAAGCCCGCCAATAATTAGAATGCCCCTGCTGTCAAGAAATACAATATCATTCTTAGCTCAAGCTTCTTAATGAGCCTATTGCAAAACTACCGCCGCTCACGGAGCAAGACTGAACTAACCAATGAAAAATCATACGTATTCTTAAATGGCTTTATTTCCAATATGAGGTTTATAGGCGCAAATTAAAGATAAATGCACAATTAACACTTTAAGATCATTAAATTGGCATTGCCGTGCCTGTGGTGACCGTAAAATTGATTGTCAGGTCGACGTATGTATTTCAACGAAAACCCCGTACCATTTTTATCTATGTCGAAAAAGACATAGATAAAAATGGTACGGGGTTTTCGTTGAAATACATACGTCGACCTGAGAATCAATTTTACGGTCACCACAGGCACGGCACTGCCAATTTAATGATCTTAAAAAGTTAATTGTGCATTTATCTTTGATTTTAGACTAGAAACCTTATATTGGAAATTAAGCCATTTAAGAATACGTATGAATTAACATGGGCTTTTTGAAGAGAGGCGAGGTAGTCCAGAGGTCTAAGGGCCGAGGCTCTCTTCCGATGGTCGTGGGTTCAATTCCCACTCGGGGGTCTACCGTGAGGTAGATTATCCTTAAACACCCGCCTCTCCTCGTGTGTGGTGGCTACGACCTTTAAAGCTTACTTGGCTCTGTGTTAGTACGGGGTAAGCTTGCCACACCTGTCTGTTCCTGGAAATCAGCGATTACGCTGAGGAGCTTGACAATAAAGCCATTACATTTACATTACATTACATTACATTTACAAAAATAGTTCACCCTTGCTCCGTGAGCGGCGGTAGTTTTGCAATAGGCTCGTTGATTAATTATACCTTTTGAATAAAATCCTGTAATGCTGGATTCGGATTCGTGTAACGATCTTCATCTTCATCATACTCCGTAATCAGATCGTTCACACGTTGAATTTTTTTCTGTGACAAATAAAAAATAAATAATATAAGCGTACGCAAGACGTAACGTGGGTACATATATAGAATTAAATACGATCATTACCTACTCAATTATTTTCTCTACACCATGTCAAATTCAAAAAAACAACAGATACAGTTCCTAGCAGTAGACATTAGGAAGATATAGGGCATAGGGTAATCCATTTTATAATTTGATATCAAATTCAAAGGATACATTAAGTACATTATAGGTCAATATTCAGACAAACTTTAATTTTGTTGTGTAGTAAGTGCCAAGTACAAAGTGTGGAGTGTGCTACAACTACAACTGACAACAATACCTAATTTGAAGACGAGGACGATTGACAAAAACCAAAAAGATACAGACAGTGACAGTAACAACATCAGAAATATTTTTATACAAACACCTTCCTTAATCAATTATTTTTTTACCTTAATTCCAAATTTACTTTAGTCATCCATTTCAATCATTGTTTACAATACAATACAATTATAAATTAGTGATACAATTATTGATTATTTAACTACCTTTGTAGTAAGATACTTACATGTAGTGTGTGAAGCATTTTCGCTCTTGCTCTTGTTTGTACTGACTGTATTGTTGATTGTGTAATGAGGACTTTACGATAGCTTTAATTAGATCAAAAAAATGTGTACGTCAGATGCAGTCAATCAGTCAACTCTCAGAGGAGAGGAATGAAGTGTCTAACTTTACTTAGCCAGAATATTTAAAAAGTTTAATTAATACTGTTTACTCAATGTAAGAACATAACCAACAAGTTTGTAACTAGTTATTAAATTATTATTAATGCGGCATGGCATACAAAATATTGGCTGTCAAAAGAAATTTGGAAAGAGCAATAAATAATATAGATATATTATACTCACCAGTCAACTTTAAAGTTGGATTTTTACAATTACATATTGATATTGCATTTCACAATTTCACATTTCACATGGTTACCTTTTGAATAAACCCGCTTACAAGAAACCAAGACATTAATCAAGGAGTATAATAGAACATCCCTGCTTTTCCCTTTTACTCCCGCTCTCACATTCTTATTTATTTTGTCAATTTTGTGTTTTGCAATTTATATGGCCAAGTTTACTACCTGTCAAATTAACCTAATTTAATAAGTATAAAGTTCAGTATATAAAATATAAGTAGTAATAAGTACACTCTTACTTATCCTGTCCTGTTTTCTTTCTTTTCAAGTTATTGTTATATTGTCAGTACAAAATGAGCAATAATATTTAATAATAATTACTAGATATTAGTTCATTTTGCAAAACTAGTGAAAACATTCATAATTCATAATACATAAATTCAAAATAGAAAAGGAACCAACTTTTGCTAGTTAATCAGAAAGAAAGACAACTTTATTAAAATAAACTTGACACTGTCCTCCAACGAGGATAGCCCAAAGGACTAAGGACTCAGTATATGTAACATAAATTTGTTAAACATAGATTATGACTGTTAGTATAATTATAAAATTCAAAAATTAACCAGCTGAAAGAGAAGAATATAAATGATGCACGCAGATTTGAACGGAAACTTCAAAACAGAAATCACTATGTCCTCAATCAATGTTGAAGGTAGACACTGGGTTTTCATAAATCCAAGTTAAAATTTTGAAATCGTTCCACGAGCCCCAATATACAGCCCAACTACTTGAATTTCCGTAAGCCCCAGTTTCTACTTAAAGTAGGGAATGCAAGGGTCATAGATAGATGCTTTTTTTCTCTTGATTTACGGCCTCAGATTGATTTATGTCGTTTTGTTCCATACGAACAGTAGGATTGAAAATAATTCCTATCTTTGTTGCTAAATTATAAGCAATGATATCCACACGCCTGGAACCTTCACCAGTACATTCAAGTTCTTGAAGAACTTTCCATCCTAATTTTTGCAATGATTAATGCAATGAAATGATTAATGATTACACATTGACAATGTACAATACTTTTGGGAACAATATTAATACTACCTGCGCTTATTACAGTTTTCATATTTTTAATTTTATTCCTACCTATCTACATAATTTAGCAAACGTTGGCAATTCTCAACTGAATTAGACATCAAATATTTTATTTTAAAGCTCTTTTAAAATAAAAAATAAATAATTCAAATACTATTGAAAACAATTATATTTAATATTATGTTTAAATATAACTATTTAACGTTATACTTTTTCTACAAAGTTATCGAGTGAATTCCAACAAACAGTGTCTCATTTCCAATATTTTAATTAGCTCGTTTTTGCATGACGCCAATTTATGTGTTGAATTAATGCACACAATCGAACAGCACCGAAACTGCAATGTGGACAACTGTAGGATTTCTCGCCAGTGTGGCTTCTCATGTGAAAATCGAGTATGGACAAACTAGAGCTGGCGTGCGGGCAAAATGCACATTGGAACATATGTTTTTCGTTGGTCAGAAGGTGTCGTTTTACTTTACTTCTATCTATTGAAGAATATTCACACAGCTCACATTTGAATTTATTTTGACTTTGAACCCAACTTTTGTCATTTTGCTGAGGATTTAATTTACAAACAATCATATGATTTCTTCTTGTGTAAGTATATGAGAATTTCTTTTTACAAAATTCACATTCGAACGGTTTTTCTTTAGTATGTGTAAAAATATGTCCGCGCAAGGTTGAATTTGCGAAAAATCTCCGTGAACATAATTTACATTCCAAACGATTGATTTTATTTGGATTATGCTTTCGAGTAGTGTGATGCTTCAAAGCGCTAATTGATTTTCCGGCGTAGTCACAGTTGCTACATTTAAATTCCCGTTTGTCTGAATGGGTCCTCATAGTATGCGTTTTTAGAATTTTCTTACATGTCATTTTCTTGTTGCACAAAGTGCACTGAAATCGTTTCCGACGCTCCACCCAATCACTGTCACTTTGTTTTGGATTCAAATGACAAATTATTTCATGAGAGTTCTTGTCGCCATTTTTTGCAAATGGTCTATTGCAGAATTGACATGGGAATGGTTTCTCTTTGGTGTGGGTAGACAAGTGTTGTTGCAGATCCCAAATTGTGTAAAAGGATTTGGTGCAGAGTTGACATGGAAAATTTCGTTTCCTCCCGCTGGGATCTTTGTTGTGGAGGGCGTTGACATGTCGCTTGACCTCACCATAATATTTTGTTTCAAAACTGCACTCGGGGCAATTGTAGCAGCGTGTATCAGTAGAATGAATTTTTTGATGCTGTGCTAAGAGCTGTTTAGTGCCACCAAAATATTTACATCGACGACACTTGAAATTTTTGCAAATTTTGTGTTCATCATTTATGGCGGGGCTTAATTTCAAAATTTGGATTTCAACTTCTTTTCTTATTTCAAATTTGCGAAGATGCTCCTTGTCAAGCGAAGAAGTGTTGCTGGAATTTTCAGTTTTTTTGGCTGAAATGGTCACTGCTGCTTCGATTTGTTTCGTTTTAAAAATCTTGATATGAACTTCTTTTTTTATTTCAAACTTACGAAGGAGTTTCTTTTTAGTCTCACGATCAGACAACAAGTATTTGCTACTCTTCATTTTGTATTTAAATTTGCCCACACGCTGCCTTTAGCTTCTAATTACTGTAAGCAGTATTTCAGTACACGAAGTAATTTAATGCCTTTAGTCGTCAGTTTTGAGACCATACGAAATTTAAATGATTATTACATTAGTTTAATACTGCTATCAGGATAAATAATGTGGTTTCAAAGCCTTATCATTATAGTAATGTGTGTCAGTTTCTGTTAAGTAATTACCATATACTGATTTATTTTTAATTATCACCACCCAATTTCCTTCTGCGGTTTCCTGCCTCATCCGTTCTAGTCGAGTCTTCCAGGTTGTCTTTAGACTACCCATATATGTTAGTAAACTCCAAGCAATTCTTTTATACAATGCTTTCAAGGTTATAAATCCTCAGCAATGTCAAACAAACGAAAACAAGGGAGTGAGTAAATATTCATGGGACTGATTAGAGATATACATATTGCCACTAATTACTAATTGTATCTTTGCACGCAGTTATAAGGCACAGTGGTGTGATATTGACTACCTCGCTAGGATAACTCATTGTGTCTAATTACGGGTTTATGTAATAAAAGAAACGTATACATTATTGCTTCGTTGAGGAATAACCAATAAGTAGTCGAGGTGGAGTGTGTTAATTGCTGTTTTGTTATAAATTATGGAAAGCCAAGAGCGATGCTTTTTCTACAGGCATTTATTCAATTGTCCCCACCTCCCATTTAAAACAGCTAACAAGAGATGCCTACATAAACATATGCTTGGGAATTGGGAATTGCTTGGAATTGCTGTATACATGCACTAACAATAAGTAATTAGTAATAAGCCTATTTTGCGTAAGTGAAGACTCAAAATTATGACCAATAAAAGTAAAGTGCACTGCCTACTACCTACCACCTACAATATCCAAAAAATAAAGATTTCACGATCTAAAAATCAAGTAAAAAGATAATTTTTCACTTTTAAAAAATACGTAAATTCTACAATTTGTAATTTTCAAAAATATGCAAAAATAATATCTTGTACTTTCGAAAGCATGCAAATACATTATTTTGCACTTTTAAAAAACTTGTAAATCGAACATTTTTCACTTTTAAAAAATATGCAAATACTAGTAAACTGGCCTCTTCTGCGGGCGGAAGCAAATAATTGGTGACGAATTTATTTAAATTTAATTAAACAAGTGTGTTATCTACATAATTGACGTATGTAATTTAAATAATTCTGGCCGCTGAAGGTCGTCGCTGTAACCCCTCTCTCCATCGCACGTTTGCTTTGCCTTGAAATGTATTATCAGGTAGGTAAATAGATTGATTATTTGAATTTTATTACAATCTGGATTATGTAAGTAGATCGGCATTAAAACTGCGAGTACAAGTGTAATATGTTGCAAAGCAATCGGAGGTTGGGGAGAATGGAGACAACAAGTGGACAGAATACGCCCGCAGGCTACATTATTTGAATTTTATTATTAAGCATGTAGTCATGTATGTGTCATCTCCCCAATGTTAAAAATTCCCCTTTAGGGGGGCTTTAGCCCCTCTAGCCCCCCCCCCTTTGTATCCGACACCTTCGGACAGAAAAGTTTGAATTTTATTATTATGAGCATTTTCAGTACAGGTGGTGTAAGTAGTATGTTGGAAAGGAATCGGAGGCTGGGTAAAGGGGGAGAGAGGACAGCAAACAGCAATCAATCTGACGCAATAAACGGAAGCTAACCCACCTACAAAGGTACCTACTAATATTTGATCGAATCAGCATCATCAGGTCCCAAATAAGCGCGGAGTTATTTAACCCACACCAGAAAAATAATGGAACATGTTTAAAATAAAATAACTGACTGATAGTAAGTATCACATTTTTTGGTCAACAAAATCACTAGTATGCAACATATCGTCTGTTAAGAACCAAAATGACCCATATCCAATTTAAACTACACAATCAAAATAAGCTATGTCATAAAAACAAAATGAGAAAAATTCGTAAAATGTTAATTAAGAGTTTTTGAAAAGTGTAAAATGTTCTATTTACATGTTTTTGATAAGGTGCAAAATATTCTAATTCCATGCTTTTGAAATGTGGGAAATGCTCTGATTAAATGTTTTTGAATAAAAGTGCAAAATGTTCTATTTACGTATTTTTAAAAAGTGCAAAATGTTCTATTTAAATGCTTTCAAGACATGTTTAATTAAACATTTTTGTAGATAGTGGGTATTGTCTTTAGCTACAAATGGAAATGGGTCATTTTAGTTCTTCACAGACGATATCACGATCTGTATACATCCTAAACATTAAAAACAAAATATAAAAACATATTATTAGGAATATATAGGTTATATGTAAGCATTTTGTGTTAATTTTCACGTGGTAACTATTATATTTCGTTGTTATTTTCTATACGTATTTTTATGTATAGATTGCCATCACAAGATCTACACTAATATTAAATATTATAGTAATCAGTCATTTGTGGAGGATCCCTTAAACATTAGAAGGCACCAAAAAAATGGCAAAATTACAATATTATTATGAGAAAAAAACGAAACTACTTACGACATGAGGTTAAGTATTCTTTCACGTTTTATAAGCTTATTAGCAGTATATATTATCAAAATATGATTTACTTGAATATTTTTGAAAAAATGCAATAAAGTGTTTTATTTACGTGTTTCTATGTAAAGTGCAAAATGTTCTACCTACTTACATTTTCAATTTTTACAATCTTTATTTATTACTCGTTGACTTTGAAAATAGAAAGTATTCATCATACTTAACATTCGTTCCCTTCATGCACTTAAGCATAGCCCTCTTTTGGCGGGACATGGAGTCTTAGAGACATAATGGAGTTCATTCGAAGTATTTTGGAACCAAGTAATTCCTAAGTCCCAGCCCCAGCTACAGACACAAACCGTAATCAACCCTCTAATTCTTGAGCGGGAGCGTGAAGTTGAAGATCTCCAAGTCTTACAATTAGTTTATACTTCTACACTTTGGTTTGTTTCAATTTTCAATATAGAGCCCAAGATTACTTTCGTATCATTTTATTTTTTCCGTTTTCTAATTTATAAATAATTTTAGTTGAATCAAACTAATTCGTAAGTGAAAATCTTCAGTACAATAACTCAAACTAAAAATATTTTCTGGCTCAGCTAAAATGTCGGCGATAACAATTACGATGGAAAGTTGAATATAAAAACAAAATATTCCAAATTCCAATGTACAACAAGATTTTTGATTCAACTTTTTAACAAGGGATCGTCCAAAAATGATGTCGTGGTTAATATGGCGTTTTTTTATACATTCTTAACTATACCCCAAATATCTTTTTCTTTCGGAATTAGGAAATTATTTGATGTGAATTCCTGGTCAGTATTTTACTCCAGGAGGTGGTACGGCTCTTATTTTGACTCTCCCTCTTGGTTCCTCTTGCATACGTCTGGGTCCAAGATGATGTAATTTATAATATTATCAAATAATTGTTAATTAATCCTGGTTTTGAATAGGTACTTAAAACAAATCGTCTGTGAAGAACCAAAATGACCTATATCCTTTTCTAGCCACATCAATATCTACTATCTACATACAGAAATATGTTTTCAAAACATGCAAATAAAACATTTCAAAGTTTTCAAAAACATGTAAATAGAACTTTTTACATTTTTCAAAAAAATATTATATTAGAACATATTACACTTTTCTAAAACATGTAAATAGAACATTTTTCACTTTTTAAAAACATTTAAGTAGAACACTGTACATGTTTTAAAAAAATGTAAATAGAATATTTTGCACTTTTCTAAAACATGTGAATGGAACATTTTACACTTCTCAAAAACTCTCAACTAGCATTTTACGTATGTTTCTTATTTTGTTTTTATCACATTGCTCATTTTGATTGTAGCTCGGTACAAATTTTTAAATTTCTGGTTTATTAAACTAAAACCTTTTCTACTTTCTTATAAATATTATTGAACCCATTCAATTCTGAACCAGGACGACGCAGATTCTAAAACAAAGCAGCAACCAGCAACAGCAAGACTAAAAAGGCTATTAACCCAAATAATCCACAGTGCAGACAAGGAATTTTAGCCGACAGCAATGGAGGCTCCGCCTCCATTTCCCCTGAACCATGGATTGTGTCGTTTAAGTATCTCAAACTCCGCCTTGACACTTGCGAAGCAGCAAAGACACCTTTTAAATAGTAGTGCATCCCGGACATTCCCGGACTCAACAAATCGCAGTAAAAAGGTTTGAAGTGCCACCGTAATTTTACCATTATCTGAAAAACTCCACCCAAGATTTAACACAAAAACTTCGTCATCAACCTGGTTAAACTTGGCGACTCGCTTTTGCATTAAGTGATAAGTCATCCCGTTTTGACGTGTTTCATTTTCAGAAATAATTTTGAAATTTTGTAGGTTTCTTTTAATGTCCACATACATGGAGTTGTTAAACTCAATGATTTCCTGCTCAATTGCCGTTCTTAGGTGGTCTGCACGGACTACCCAAGGCACCCGCATATTATGAACTTCGCGTTACACAGTTACCGGAGTGGGTTCGCCAAAGGAGCAGAAGCGGCAGCAGCAGTGCTCTCGCTAGTCATGGGCGACCCAGTGTAATCTTAATCATGTGTGATATGTCATTTTGTAGATAATTTAGTTGGCATTATGTCTCATGTTATTTTATTTTAATCCGTGCTTGTTTGCAAATGTGAGTGACTAATAACTGAAACAAGACAGGACCGCCCCATAAGAAACAACGGTAAAAGTAAGTTACGCGATGAGGACCAGTTCTCTCCCCAGTCAGTGGTGCTATTGTCACTCTGTGATCAAAGTGAGTGTTTCCAGTTGTGAGTGAGCTTACGAAAATTGTATTTTGTAGATGCTGAGCTTTAGCTCATTAAGCATCTAATGAAATGGTTTTGTCCGTCCGTCTGTGTGTCTGTCTGTCCACATTTGGTATCTTGTACGCTACAGGTCGCAATTCTAAAGTGATCTTGACCAAACAAATTCTAAACGCTTACAAATGCGATTAAGGTGTGTTGTATAGTTTTTGGTTGGAAACCATTTCATACGTTTTTTGCAATTAGCAGTTGAGTGGACCAACTTTCAATATTTTTTACTCTCCATTTCAGTCACGAATAAAAACCGACAAAATGTCTGTTTCTCTGACGGCCAGTTAGTCATACGCTGCAGGTTGCATTTTTGAAGCGATTAAAGTGTAACAACTCTTAAACACTTGGAAATGCGAGGGACGTGTAGTGTATCTTTTTTAATTGAGATCGCACTAATTGTTTTTCCACAATTAGTGGTTGAATGAAGCAACTCCTAAATTTTCCCTAATACATTGTAAGGGATCGTCCAGTATTGATGTCTTTCAAAAATATCATAATTTTAAGTACCCCCCTCATTTTTAATTATTTAACCATTTTTAGAAGCTGAGCACTTAATGACGTCCTTCAGTTTTATAGATATTCAGGGATCGTCCATAATGATGTCCTTCAAATATCATAGTTGTTTGAACCCCCAGTCCCAACATAAATTTTTTTTCATCCTATTTTGACTACATGTCACGGACTTACCTATATATGATATTCAGGGATCGTCCCTAATAACGTCCTTCAAATATTATAGTTTTAGTACCCCCAGTCCCAACAATAAATTGGTTTCCAACTTTTTTAAACTACATATCACAGACTTACCTACATATACTATAGTTATTTAGGGATCGTCCATAATGACGTCCTTCAAATATCAGTTTTTGGTACCTCTAGTCCTAAATTTAAATTTATTTCCATCCTATTTTAACTACATGTCACGGAATTACCCATATCTGTTATAGACATTTAGGGATCGTCCATAATGACGTCCTACAAATATCATAGTTTTTAGTACCCCCAGCCCCGCTTTAAATTTGTTTCCATCCTATTTTAACTACATGTCACGGACGTTCCTATATCTGTTATAGATATTTAGGGATCGTCCATAATGACATCCTACAAATATCATAGTTTTTAGTACTGTAGAATTTGGAGATAAGGGACGCCGTGGGACCCATTTTGTTTGTCCCGTTTAGCCGATTTCCCGTTTAATAATGTAAGGGATTTCCCATGTAAGAGAATTGTCAAGTGAAAAATATTATTTTATTTGCAGTAAAAGCAATGTCAAAATTAAGATATTTACAGCAGGATTTAATGATAGCTAAATATTAAGATTCTTTAAAGAAGTCATTTAATGATGTTTGCTTTGTTTTATTTTGGTTTTGACGCACACATAAATTATTACTATAAAGATTCGAAAACACAGATTAGTCAATATTGATCTGAGCTAAAAAAAATTGATAAAGTTTTTGTATCATATCTGAAGCTTCGAAAATACTTGGAACTGACGAAAGCGATACTTCTTCTAATGTATCTTCGTCAGATTCATCATCTAATTCATCTTGTTGGGTGATATTGCTAACAATTTCTTCCTCAGTCATTTTAGACATGTAAATGTTCAGGTGAGGTAAGAAATAAGTAGTATAGTGATAAGAAGATAAGAAATAAATAAGCAGTCCAAAAGTACAGTAGTGCTTCAGTTGCGCGGCTCGGTTTTTACATTTTGCTACTTTTGCTTGTAACATCCCTTATAAATGGCCAAAAATACCAAAAAAGTGGCAAAAATCGGTCCCTCAAACCCTAGTATCCCTTACATCGGGTCCCTAACATTCGGATAATTTTAGCATTGTAAGCATACCCAGCCAACCAAATATTTAAAATTTGTCCCTTTAGGGGGTTTTCCCTTGAATCAGGGTCCCTTATAGGAGGATTTCACTGTACCCCCAGCCCCAACTTTAAATTTGTTTCCTTCCTATTTTAACTGCATGTCACGGACTCACCCATATAAGTTATAGATATTCAAGGATCGTCCATAATGACGTCATTCAAATATCCTATTTTTTGGGACCCCCATTTTTAAATTCAAAATTTTTTCAAGCCTCTGTTTCAACTGCTTGCCACGTACATTCGTATATGGCTTATTGATGGTAGGGGAGGCTGCATAAAAGACGTCATTTGTAAATCATACAATTCTTGAAAATACTCTAGCGTTTTTTAACTACATGCCACATACTTCCATATATGGCTCATTGATGGTAGGGAAGCCTTCATAAATGACGTCATTTGTGAATGGTGCAATTTACAAAAAAATTTCAGCTATATTCAACTACATGCTACGCACATTCGTATATGTCTAATTGATTGTAGGGGGGCTTCCATAAATCTTATATCACCCTTTAGCGTAACATAAATTGTCCTGCGCCTTTGTCGAAGCTCAGCATCTACTTCGGGCCCGCCCCAGGTCGACAAATCTGGCGCAAAGCGCCGGATTTTTTTATCTACTGGTTCAAAAACTAGACATAATTAAATGGGGAAATCCGTGATCCAGTCTATTTCAATGAAACACCCATTTTTTGGTTATTATTTGATTGTAAAGTAACATCTCGACCCCTGGGGGTCAATCAAAGTTTAAGCATAGCACCTAGTTGGTTGTCAACAAAAAATAAATATTTTGTTGAATTATTTGTGCGTGGGGGGGGGGGGAGTTACCCCCCAAAAACGTCTGAGTCTATTTCAATGAAACACACTGTAAATATACCGTTCAAGCGGAGTAGGCAAATCTAATAAACTTAATGTGGAAGCTCAGATCATTATTAATTTTTAACTGTATAATTAAAAAACGAAAATAATTTTTTGTCAAAAATGGCCGATTTTTTGAACGCATATATCATTTTGGAACTCTTAAAAAATAAGGAAAACGGATATTTTCTTTCAGCTTCTGGCCCCTACAACAAATTTTATGCGAAATTTTAAAAAAAGTGACTTTTAGTTCTTAAAATGGTGATATTTCAATCGTGCCATTACTGCCATTTTTGGACGATCCGTAAGGAAAACCGCGGAGCGGAAAAACTAATGTGGTAATAATAATGCGGAAAAGCTCGAATTCAAATCCGAAAAAACCCGGAAACTGTACATCCGACTCAGCGTTCTTCAAAAGCAGTGGAATACTAAGTTTGGGAAATTGATAGTTATGAATGAATTGGGCTCCTTGGCGGTCATGATCTTGGACAAAGTTCAGAGTTTGGTAGTTGCCCTGCACTGTGTTTCCGTTTGCCAATGTTAACAGGAACTTTATATAACGAGGCCAGTTCCATGGTATATTTTTTGCAGCAACATATGACCTGAAAATAACGTGAATGAAATTTTATCAAAATATTTTCTCACGATTGCATTGGAGCGAAATATTTTTTGATTTTTCGATTTTGCACGCCAGCAGAAAGTCGGACTTCAGATAGCGAGTAAATACTTATAAAGCTAAAAGTGTTAAATGATCCACTATAGCAACTACTTTTTAAAAAAATCCGTGCAAGAGAAACGATGTTTTGCAATCGTTTCCTACAAAGATCAGGGTTACCAGAGTTCAACCGTCACAATAAAAGTATGTATAATAATTTATGTAAATATAGAGTAAAATATTGACGGTTAAAATTGATAGTTCTACTATGCAATTAATGACATTTAAATTTCTGTTAACGTAAATGTTGAAATTTAATTTACAGTGCAAAATACAGTGTAAACTCTATTTTTATACAGACAGAATAACATTAAATTCAAAATAAAAAGGCTATTATTATAAAGTTAATATTGTGTACATTTCTAGAGATTTATGAAAAAATAAAACGTCATTATTATCAAGCCAGGGTAAAGCCAGGGGCTAGGGTCCCAGGGCTCTCTACTTAAATCCATGATTTGTGTTAAGTTTAAGATACACCACGCGTTTTCTATGGTATATGTTTATACATGGTAGTGTATAATGTTAAGGAATGATGATAAAAAATATTACTCAAACATATACTACAATTTTTTATTTTTATTCTGCACCTCAAGTAATAAAAACTAATTTTTCGAATTAAACTTGGAATATAAGTATGGAGATGAGATCGATGAGATTCAAGGTAATGTATGTACCTACTATGTATGTTGTTCATGCTTACGATTAGAGGCAAGCTGTTGTAGCTCACCATTAAAAAGTAGGGATGGTTCACATATATGATCTCTACTACTACAGTAATAACTCCATTTACTTTTATATTGAAATACCTACTTTTAGTATTTCCAAATAAACATGATTATATTTTTTTAGAATTACTTTTGCTGGGCTCATTTACAGCACCTTAACTTTCTACATCACATTTTTTCCTAATTATGTAGGTAGGTAGGTACCTTGAGCGAAAGCTTTAAAAATATATTTCCTTAACTACAAATTTAAAAAAAATATTGAATCAAAATTCAAAAAAGATATATAACGTCCATTTTTTTAATACAATTAAAAATTAAAAGTGTGAAAAACGAAGAAATATGTAAGTCTCAAAACATTAAATCTATACGCGTAAGGCGTAAGAACATAAAGTACAGACAGCTGAACAGATAAAACTTTTCTTATCATCACCAACGATGACCACGGTGATTAATTATCTGATGATGGTGGGTTCATGAATAATCTTGACATATGGAAATTGAGCCAGTGGCTTGAAAACTTCAGCAATATCTGTGCGCATACAAAAAAAAAACGTCATTATACTGTGAATCCTAAATAAAGTACCTAGTATTTGTAATTTTGTAATACTTAACAATAACTACTGCTAATAATTTGTAAAGCCGTAAAGGGTAAAGCCGAAATTAGAGTAAATAAATACATTTTTGTAGAAATGTTTTAATTGACTAATTAAGTACCTGAAGCATTTGGCAAATGATGATCGTAGCCAATAATCACTTGCTCTAAATTTGGCATGAGCGAAAATCCGTAAACACAGCTTACTAATGAGATGACGGGCGACAAACGCTCTACCACTTCACTATCACTGCTTTCATCACTACTCCACACAAAATTAGGCTTCTTCAAAGCAACGTTCTTCGACATTGGAAAAAAAACATTTTTGTTGTGGTTGAACATGATTTTTATCCGTCGTAAACCTATCTCACAAAACATTTAAATTCAGACTTACACCAAATTGCGTAGCCTAAAAAACCTATTAAACCAGAACAACCGTAAATGCTCTAGTACAGCGACCCGCGTTGTATTAAAACTCCGACCTGTACCCCCTTCTATTAGAAACTCGCATTGTACTAAAAACTTTGCATTTCTAACCATATATGCGCAATGCTAAAGCATAGCGAATCTCGCGTTGATTGGAGACCAGCGTTGTATTAAAACTTAAAGGTTTCCTGCGTTGTACTAGAGACCCTCGCTGTATTAGAGGCCAGCGTTGGCAGCGTTATATTAGAGCATTTACGGTACTTAGAATTGAAAAATCAGAATCAGTTATTTACATTTACCTTCTGAGTTGCGAAACGCATACTTCTGTGTTTGTATTACTTTAAGAAGAATTTCCTTAACACTGCCAAACTCAATATTTTTATCATCTTCTCTGGCTTTACAATCCGTATGCGCCCCAAGTAAATTTGAGACAGCGTGTGTTGGAAGACCTGTGAAGAGAGAGTCCATGTGATATTCTGCCCCCGCACGAGCCAATAGACACTGATGAAATTCCAAGGACTCAATTTGATTATCCAATTCATTACAACGAAACACTCCATCGAATATATCTTCTTCTTTTATACTGGAAATCGCCCTTTCATAGTCGATAATTTTGATATGGGACACATTTGGGAAGTTGGTCTTTAATGATCTTCCAAATTGAATATTGGCTTGAAACTCCAAGGTTTTCACGGATGGGAATACTTGACTTGAGAAATATTTGAACAGAGTTTCACGCCTTTTAACAAAAACATCTAATGAGACGGTCTGGAGATTTGGAAAAATCTTCTTATAATCATATCTACCAGGAAAAACCCATGGTGGGTTTACCGCATCAACATTAGGATCGCAGTCATCTTTGTCGATAATAGTCAAGAACTCAAGATTCGGAAACTTTGGGAAGTGGAAATTTACAGGAAAGAAACGGGGCACACATTGCAGATGCTTTAACGTATCCCTGCTTGAAATTAAAATTCTTTCTAGACTTGGCGCAAGCTCCGGAGAAAGGATGCAATCATTGTAGGGTTCACGAGCACTTCGGGTAATTTTGAGCGTCGTTAGTTTGGGCTTAGTAACAGAGAATTTAGCGTAAAAAGGAGAAGATTCCTGTAATGCAGAATTTCTTACATCAATATTCAATTTTTGAATGCAGCTCACTTTCCCAGATTCAATGATAATATCCATGAGTTCAACTGGGAAAGCTAAAATTTCCTTTAAGTTCGTTGCAGCAAGTAAAATAAGTTTGAAGTGCCGTAGAATTTTAATAAGTTCATCGGGGTAATGGCCATTGCCGTAGCTATCGAGAAATCTGATTGTTTTTAAGTATGGAAGAACTATTGGACCGCAGGATTCTTCATGACTTGTGAACTCAATCTTTCCAGCATCAATATGATCCACATTGGGAACCCTGTTAAGGAACAAATCTTGAAAGTCGTTCTCAGTGACAGGTCCAAAATTATTCAATTTCACGTGTTTAATACTTGGTTCCATTAAATGGTAAAATAAAAGGAGAGCAGGACTATTCCAATATGTGTAGTCTTCCACATCAGCAAAGTCTAGCACAGTCAAAGGAAATGATCCTCCAGATGCTTCGATGCAGTCATTTAAATCAGATAAGGCTTCGTCCCTATCGTCATTTCCTACGCTAAATCTGTCATTCATGCGTAGGTTCCACAGCCTTTGTTGGATAATGGTGGAATTTGCAATCCCTTTCCACTGCTTATTGATTAAGCGGAAATTCCTGAGGTCACGGAAGCTTACACACTTAAATATTTCTGTCAGAACCTATATACAATATACAATAATTGTTGCACATTTAAACAAGTAATTATTTATATTTTTTAAATTGTTTACTAATTATAAAGTTTGACATTGAAACACTTAATAATTAGCGTTAGTAGGAAATGAAAAGTCGGGACGTACGACATGATTTCCCAAAGCTTCGATGACTTTTGGACTAATAATTGAGCCATCAACATGGATCAGAGAAGAGGATGATGAGCTGGGTGATACATTATCAGTTCTCGTCCATTTCGAAGTTGAATAATTCATTTCATCTTTTCTTGTAATTTCATTTTTTCCGTTTAAAATGGCTTTTAGCTATAATGCCAAATAAAAAATATAGGTAAAATATAGGTATATAGTTATCATTGGTCTACACGAATAGTCCTTCGGGCTTCGGGATTCAACTAAACTGCTGTTATACTAATCGTAAGTTAACCCAAATAACAGTAAGGTCATGCAAATGACAACTGGTAACCCTGTTGAACGCTTCTGTTAAATAAAACATAATTTAACAAAATGTGGAATTTGAACATTCAACCTCAGGCAAAGGTGACGGCATATTTAACCAATACATTAAGAAAAAACATTTAATAATGGATAGCTAATTTAGAATTTATATAAAGTGGTACACATGCTTAAACAGGGTTTCACGTATATTTTACTGATTTTGCTGATGGATGGTTATAACACACAGTGGACACATGCAGCCAACTGAATTCCTGAATCACCGAAATTTTAAAATTTAGAGATAAACCTGCCAAAGTTAACATAAAAAATTGCTAGCGCGTGATCTTACTTCTTACAAGATTGCGCAGTTAAGATCTTTCATAAGCGTGTACTACCTGTAATCAACTTTGAGAGCAATGTACAATGTATGTATAATTTGAAAAAAGAAGAAAATATAATTAGTGTATTTCTTGATAGATGTGTACTTAAGCATCTGCAACGTTTTATTATATTAAATTAATTAAAGTTTTATTCATATTTGTGAATTAATTAATACCTTTTGAACAAAATCGTGTAAAGCAGGATTCGGATTCGTGTTAAGATCTTCGTCTTCATCATACTCTGTAATCAGATCGCTCACAAGTTGAATTTTGTTCTGCGACACATACAAAATATTTAATTAAGCGTAAGCAAGTAATAATGTGAATAATTTAAATGGAATTCAAAAAAACTATTATATACTCAATTAATTTCTCTACACCCTGCCAAATTAACTGTCATACAGCTCATACGTAAGTCATAAGTAAATTGAAGATGAACACGAATGAAGCTCAAAATGTAACAACATCATAATTCTTCATACAAAACACTGTAATACATTAGTTTTATCTTAATTTATTTTAGCCATCTATTTTCCCTCAAGACTTTGCAGAGTACAAATTAGTGATACTAATTATTATTGCTAAAATAACCTAGATACCTAGTACTTAGTCAGTAGTTTATTACTAGTTACAGTTACTTAAATACTTACTTGCATCGTGTGAAGCATTTTCGTTCTCGCTCTCGCTTGTAATGTAGGTAACTGTAATGCGTAATAAGGATTTCACGATTACCTACAATAGTTGTCAACGTTAATAAACAGCAACGACCAGCTTTAAAAATATAAAATATATTTACGTCCTGTTTTGACAGCCTTTCCTCATAGGGATTGAAGCACTTGACTCACTTGACTGCAGTTATTTATTCTAAATATTTACCTAAATAATAATTCAATCAACACTGTTTGCTCCATACAAGAACATGGTCAAGTTTGTTACCAGTATATTAAATTAGTACTTTACTGTGACATAGGAAATACCTACAGAATTAAAGAAAGAACTAATAAAAATAATCGGTTAATTTCAAAATTTCATTTTTACAGCTTTTTAAAATGAACGCGCTTTCACGAAACCCAAGTATTATTCAAGGGCAGGAGAGGAGCCAAACCAAAAGCAAGTAGAATTCCTGTCTTTTCTAACTTTTCACAATTCCTGGCTCCTGGTCCTGGTTGCCCCTCTCACTCTCAACTGTCATTACTTACCTTTTACTTAATTAATTCTACGTAGTATGTATTTCTGTTTTCTTTTGTATTTTTTAGTTGACAAATAAGTTTACATGTCAAATTAATTTAAATCATTTCATGTGTTTACTATAGTACTAAACTTTGCAAAGGTGATCACATCCAAAAGGTGATCAGTGTCCGCCGTTCAAATATAACGGCCTATAAAAATCTGCGGTACTGATATTCAAACGACTTTTATGCTCTTAACTACATCTACGTGTGATTTCAGCTTTTTTTTCCTTAAACATTAAACACTCTGGTTGGGTAAAATCATAAAAGCTTTGAGCAATTCTTAGATTTTTTCATGCCGATCAAATTTTGTAGCAAGCTAGTTTTGCAATTATTTTAAGTAAATTTAAGCTAATTGATCACCTTGCCTTGGGGTGCTGTTAGTTTGATCTTTAAACTTCAAAACCTATTTTAATACAGTGACATGCATCCCTTGTACCAAAAGGCGCAGAACCTCTCGTCACAAAGACAGATTACTAAGGAATAGTTGGTTAGAAACTTGATAGCAGAGTCAAGCTTTGGCTTTGATGATGATGAAATGAGATCTAAAAATCCCGATTGCAATTTAGTGCTAACGCGAACTATGGATTATATACATATTATTATGTACCTACCTACTTCAGTGAAAAATTAATAGTACTGTTTTTTATACGAAGAAAGAGGTCCGCTGTCAACGAATGTATTATGCCAATATACCGGAGCTCAGCACTCAGCACAATGCAAATAGTCATCAAAAATACATAATAGTTTTTATGACTATTACTTGTCCACATCTCACCAGCCAAAAGAGCTGAGAGATGTGAAAAATATCCCAGTAGGAACGGACTTTAACACTACTATGATATATGATATGTCGCAATATCCTGTGCAAGTCCCAACTCCTGCTGACATGATAGCACTAAAAATACAGATCAAATTACAGCATCCTAATGTCAGCAGTTAAAATGAATCATAACTACTATTAAATAGCGACTTAAATTTATCCAGAGCCAAAGCCCACTAATGATAAACGTACCTATATGGTATATTAGCACCGAGTATTATGTACATATATGGGTTCATTGAACAATTTGTACTTTTCAAAAATATGCAAATATAATATCTTACACTTGTCAGAAGCATGCAAATAGATTATTTTGCACTTTTAAAAAATATGCAAATAAACTAAATTTACACTAGTCTGTCCTGCGGACGGAATACAATAATTAGTGACGATTTTATTTTGATTTATTTAGATAAGTGTGCTATTTACATAATTTACGAAGGTAATTTACCTAAATAATTCTGGCCGCCGACGCCTGTTGCTGTAACCCCTCTCTCTCTAACACACGATTGCACTGCATTGAAATGTATTATTATGCAAGTATACTTCTTACGATCTATCTATAGATAGATCGATTATTTGAATTTTACTAGTATGTGAATTACATATGTAGATTCACATTAAAAATGCGAGTACACGTGTAATATGTTGCAAAACAATCGGAGGTTGGGGAGAATTGAGACAGCAAATGGACAGAATACGCCCCCAGGCTAAATTATTTGAATTTTATTATTATGTAGGTAGGTAAGTGTAAGTAGTCATGTTCATGTACATTTGAAGTACAGGCTGTACAGGTGTAGTGTGTAGTATGTGTTTGTTGCAAAGCAATCAAAGGTTGGGGGGTGGGAGGACTGCGGGTGAACGGACGACACCTATGCGGACAAAAAAATTTGAATTTTATTATTATGTACATTTTCAGTACAGGTGTAGAATGTTAATAGATTTGAATTTTATTAATATGTTGGATTTATAGTACGTTTGTAGTATGTTGGAAAGCAATCGGAGGTGGGGCAAAGGTGGAGGGGGGACAGCAATCAATCTGACACAATAAACGGAAGCCAACCCACCTACCAAAGTATACCTACCAATATTTGATAGAATCAGCATCGGATCCCAAATAAGCACAGAGTTATTTAACCCATACCAAAAAAATAATAGAACATGTTTAAAATAACTGACTAACAGTTAGCATCACATTCTGTGGTAAAAAATAATCACTTGTATGCGATATATCTTCTGTGAAGAACCAAAAGGAACCATAATCAATTCAAGCTACAATCAAAAATGAACTATGTCATAAAAACAAAATGAGAAACATTCGTAAAATGTTAATTAGGAGTTTTTGAAATGTGGAAAATGTTCAATTTTAACATGTCTTTAAAAAGGTGCAAAATATTCTAATTCAATGTTTTTGAAAAGTGTAAAATGCTCTAATTAAATGTTTTTGAATAAAAGTGCAAAATGTTCTATTTACGTATTTTTAAAAAGTGAAAAATGTTCTATTTAAATGCTTTCAAGACATGCTTAAATATTTTTGTAGATAGCGGGCATTGTTTTTCGCTACAAATGGAAATGGGTCATTTTGGTTCTTCACAGACGATATGTATATGTACATCCTAAAAATTGAAAACAAAAAATAAAAATATATTAGGAATATATAAGTAATTATATATATATGCATTTTTTTAAAATTTTTGCGTGATAACTTTATACTGCGTTGTTACTTTCGATACGTATTTTTATGTATAGATTGCCATTACAAGATCTAAACTAATAATAATTATTATGGTAATCAGTCATTTGTGGAGAATCCCTTAAACATTAGAAGACAACCAAGAAATGACAAAATGACAATATTATGAGAGAGAAACGAAACTACATACGACATTAGGTTAGTGTTGCAAAAAGTATGATATTTTTATTGATTATACACAATAAGTATTATTACATACGGGTAACTTTAAATGGAATAACACGAAAAAATGTAATTTTTCGATCCTTTCAAATTAATTACATATAGAATTTGTGTATATAGGCATCTAATTAAATACATTGACAAAAATAAACTGAAAAAAACGCCAACGTCTATATATATAATTAACTTAAATTTTATTGGGAACTAAGTTATATCAATATTTAAAATTCAAGTAGAAAAATTATTCTAAAACATAAATAATTAATGAAAAATATTGCAAAATTTTTATTACCATTTTATAAAATCAATTGTGATTCTACACATAGTGGAACTGACACATTAATTTAATTAGCCAGCACTCTAAAGTTAAAATAAAACGCTTCGTCAAAACACAAGAAGTACAGACACAAACAAAGAGATGATACTTGGGTCAAAGGTATTATATTTATTTGAGATTCTTTTCATAAAATTCTTCTGTGCAACATGAGGTCATAGTTGAAAAACTATTAACCTAAAATTTAAGAAACTTTCAAGACATATAAAACTGTATTATACAGTCAAATAAGTTTACAATAAATGGATAATTTTTACTGTACTGTATATTCTTGGCAGCGACTTACATTTGCTTTAATTCCAATGTATTTAATGCTGTTTTTCTATGAAAAGTCCAACATCTCTGAAATTCCATTCGTCTGTTGTATTGCTCTTTATGGCAGAGCCAGAGGATCTAAATGTGGATAATTACCAACGTTTTTTTAGTTAGGTATTCTTCCACTGTTTAAGCTTATTAGCACTACATATTATCAAAATATGATTTATTTGAATACTTATTTGAAAAGTGTAGTAAAGTGTTTTATTTACATGTGAAACGAGGGTCAGAACCGGCGTCCTTTGACCTTGGTTCAACCCCCGAGTTTGCACTCTCCTCCCCAAAAGTTCTTGATTTAAATTTTAAGATTTTGAAAGTTAATAATAAATAAATTATGTTTTTATGATTAAATAAGCTTAACCTATACATTTATACCTTATTTACATTTATACATATGATGGGCAGATGGTAGAGTTTATTTTGGGGGTGCCACCAAGTTACATTATAGGGGTAACTACTCCCGAGGGGAATGGTAGGAATGGAGAAGTGCTCGAAGAGCCAATGCCTACCTATGTACTACGGAATGAGAATTTACAATGTTTACATCTGAGTCTGAATTAGTATCTGAATTAAATTATTTTGCATGAACTAGATTAGAATACATTAATAGTTATAGAATTAGTTTTAAGTTTTATTTTCAGCGGATGAGTAGCTCAGAGGTAAGACCGGTTGAAATGCAACCACCCCATGGTCCACACCCCACGAGCTCAAGAGGACTGGGCAGAAAGGAGATGCGATAGTTTGCATTGAGAGTTTCCAGTCACAAATGCATTCCATCTCCCTCCCCCTCTTCGGCCCAGCTTGTCCTGTCCATCCTCAATTTTGAATAAAATTATGAAATATGTAAATTTTATTATATTTAAAGTGCCTAATTTATAAGGAGTGAAACATTAATTTAGACTTGTGAAGTGTTAAGGAGGGTTGACGGCGACGGGGTCTCAGTTGTTGTTCCAAAATCAAGCTCAGAATTGACTGAGACTGGGGAGATGGTCACGGTAACCACTGACATCAGTTTGCCATTGATGTGGTCAGGGCCCGCTTCCATCCTGACTCCCGATGCTGTCATCTCCTCCTTTTGCCTAATTTAATTTTGAATTTGAATTAAGTACTAATATGAATTTGTGTGGAAGAATTATTTTGAGTTCAATTTTAAGTGGTGAAGTGCGAATTATTAAACCAATGATAAATAAGTGGGGCTATGGCTCGGAGAAGAAAGATTCTCTTTACCAAAAGGACGGAATGACCATGACGGTGGTGGAGCAACCAAGGGATTTGAGCAACATAATAAGCAATCCCACCACCGAGGTCAGAGAATCGCTTCCCCTGGAGCCCTTATATTTTAGAAAATATTTTGTGGAATTTTATGAATTAATGGGTTAATTATAATATTATGTAAAAGAGATGATGGAGTTCATAACGAACTCCAATGACTATCATAGTTCCTACTAAAGTGCACAGAATATGGACCGGCCAAGTACATAAGCCACTTACTTAATTAGTATGAAAATCGTCCATCATAATATTACACAATAATTATACTTATTTTGTGGTATTAATGAGAATCGGATGGGTTTGCCCATGAATTAATTTGGACGACATCGGAGATCAGTATGGTTAAAAGTTTTACGGATAAATATTTATTTAAAGATTAACTCGGAAAATTGATACTTACTGAAAATATTATATTGAAACTGAAAAGGAAAATGATACTGAAAAAGATATGAAACTTTTCCACTGCCAGAAGGGCAGGGACTACAAGCCTTACTTTTACTATTGAAATATTATTTTGATTTGCTTTTTGATTTCATGTTTGTTTTCGTCCACACAATTTTACAATCAATATTACTTTAACAATGACCTTACGGATACCGAGGATACGGATTACAAGCCAATTTGGTTCCGAAGGTAGATTCCAGGTGAGTACAATTTTGATCACAAATATTACAGATATTCTTTTACAATTTTGACTTTGATTACTCGAAGACCTCAGATTATTATTATAATTCAATTAAAACAAATATTATATATGGGAAGCACCACGATGGAGAGAAAGAAGATTATGAAACAAATTGATAAAATGAATTCCAAATTAATATACTTTCTTTTAATAATTTTAGGTTTCGTGCACCAACACGATTGGCAGAGGATCACTTCACTTCCTTGATCCCCCCGCAAATTCCGAATTCTTTTAGGCGTCTCCATCGCAATCTTTCCCAGGAAAATATTATAAGATTTACGGAGAAGAAAATTTATTATATGTTAGCGTGAAGAGTAGTAATGAATGACTGATCAGTGCAGTGCTCCTTCCTCTGCTCGCTGAGAGATGCGTGGCGTGGCTTGGCAATGGAATGTGAGGCGTTACATGTAGAGTATACGTTCTGTTGATGGTTCCGCACGTTGCTCCCAGTTGAGATAGAAGGATGCGCTGAGTTGAATGACTTCGAATTATCCTGTCTGATCCTGTCTTCTTCTTCTGGCTGAAGATGGCTTTGTCCACTCTCCAGCTATTGGAAGAATTAAGGATGAAGGCGCAGTGGCATTTTCATTCCCCTTTCACATGTTTCTGTGTACAGTGCAAAATGTTCTACTTACATTTTCAATTTTTAAAATCTTTATTATTACTCGTTGACGTTGAAAATAGTAAGTATTCCTCATACTTTACGTTCAGTTTCTTCATGCACTTAATCATAGCTCTCTTCTGGCGTGATATAAACGCAAATCTTAGTAGGATAATGGCGTTCTTTTAAAGTATTTTGGAACCAAGTAATTCCTATGTCCCAGCCCCAGCTACATAATATTATGATACAATGACTATTTAATTAACCCTCTAATTCTTGAGGGCGAAGTTGAATAGCCCCAAGTCTTACAATTAGTTTCTGTTACCAGCACTATAATACCCTATAAACGGCATATGGCTTCTTATTAAAATTTAAATGAGTTATACTATATAGGAAAGATTTTCACCCATGAATTAATTTGTTTGTGAATTATGAATTCAGAAAAACGGATAAATTAAAATGTTACGAAAGTTATTTTGCAGTAGAAATTACAGCAGACAGAAGTTCATTATAGGAGAAGGAGAGAACTGGGTCTGACTATAGGATGGGCTCACCAGGACCAGCACTAGTCTGCCATCCGATCGCTCAACATTAAAATAGAAATATAAATAGAAACGAAGAAATCAATCAATACCGTCGCTATGTGCCATTTAAATTAATTAAAGCACCATCTACTTATATGGTTAAAGGCTGAGCAATTCCGATCCGAACTGAACCGAAAACCGAAACCGATAGGTAGGTACGGGTACCTACATACCTACCTAGGTACTATATTTACTGTATTTGTGACAGGCTTTTAATTTCAATTCACCAGTAAATATCAATCACAAGTACAAGGTATAATTACATATTATGTATATTCACCAATAGGTTACACTTATGCCTCCCAATTATGTGATGTATAGGTATATATCGTTTGTGAAGAACCAAAATGACCCATATCCAATTTAAGCTCGAATCAAAATGAGCTATGTCATAAAAACAAAATGAGAAACATGCGTCAAATGTTAATTAGGAGTTTTTCAAAATTCTAAAATGTTCTAATAACATGTTTTTGAAAACTGCAAATTGTTGTGTATTTACCTAAATGTTTTTGAACAGTGTAAAATGTTTTATTTGCATGTTTTTGGAAAATGTGAAATGTTCAATTTACATGTTTTTGAAAAATGTAATATGTTTAATTTACATGTTTTTGAAAACTGCAAATTGTTGTATTTACATGTTTTTTAAAAGTGTAAAATTTTCTTTTGACATGTTTTTGAAAAGTGTAAAATGTTCTATTTAACTGTTTTCGAAAAGGTGCAAAATTTTCTATTTCCATGTTTTCGAAAAGGTGCAAAATTTTTTATTTCCATGTTTTGAAAAAGGTGCAAAATGTTCTAATTCCACATTTTCGAAAAAATGCAAAATGTTCTATTTAAATGCTTTCAAGACATATTTGAATAAGTTAAAAAAAAAAACATATTTGAATATTTTTGTGAATAGTTGATAATGTTTTTGTATTAAAATGGATATGGGTAATTTTGGTACTTCACCGACGATATGCATTAGGAATCGTCCATAAATGATGTCGTTGTTACAGTCATTGGGTCTAGTCTGGTATTATTAGTGACACGCCTTTTGTTACACATATAATAACCGTTTGCGTAATTTTATAGCTACAATGACCATGACGTATGGGGGTGGCAGGGTCCTAAAAGAGTGATAGCGCCTATTTATTGTAAGTGAAGTCTTAATACACAAGTTTTAAACACTTAAAAAATAAAAATATAACAATCCATAAATTAAGTAATTATAGAACATTTTAAAGGTGTAAAAAACATGTAAATAGAATGTTTTTGCAATTTTAAAAACTATGTAAAATAAAATATCTTGCACTTTTCAAAACCAAAAACATATGCAAATTTATTAAAACATTTTTACTACAAAGTAAAAAGCAAAAATTAGACAGATAATGACATTCGGGTCAAAATTATTATATTTATTTGAGATTCTTTTATAAGATTCTTTACACAACACATGAGGTCAGAGTTAAAAGGTCGGAAGCTATAATAAACAGTTTTAAGGGAAGATCAAGACAAAACTGTATTATACAGTCAAATAAATTTACAATACATCGATGACTGCTCATTAAATAAAATATAAATTTTTAAATGTAGTAGAATTAAAATAAAAGTACTGAATTATAGTTTATCTATAACTTACAGTGTTAACAACACTTTTTAACAACAGCCAAAATGGATTCAAACACTACAACATTATTTACCCATAAAATTGTCAAGTACATGCGACAAGGATTTTTATACAGAGAAAGATTCCGAATGCATCCCTACGCCCACAATTATGGTGCGTGAAAGGAACACGGCCAAGATAAGAAGCTTCGAGAAGAAAGCTGAATTGCTGTACCAACCAGTTCTTTTTTCTTTTTTTTTTAGCTATTTTTTCGATTATTCCTTTCCCCTGGTTATTTTTTTTAAATATCCTTAGCACGGGATATGCGATAAGTATTTTCGAAATATTGGTTGCATTCTACATAAATTACATTGGCTTTCATTGCAATGCATTTTGCCTCTTGCCGTTTTTTTTTCTATATAAAGTACAGAGTTAGAATTTTATTCGTCTGTTTTGATTTTGCCCTTCATAACAGAGCCGGGATCAGCAGGAGGATCCGGACGTACGAACACATGGACTTATTTTCATCATCTCTCAGATTTGATATCATCGCCATATCCCATATCGTCTCTATGTAAAGTCTAAAAATATATTACATACATACATCGTTTTTTAAAGTTTAGAATTCTTCCATGTGTTACCACTTGTAGCAGTATTTTTCCAAACTTCAGTGGCTTGCGACACGAGCTACAAGATTATTGCAGTAAACCAGTTTAAATTTCACGACTTAACACATTAACGTTATAAAGTATGCGAAGAACCAAAATGACCCATATCCATTTGTAGCTAAAAACAATATCCACTATCTACAAACATATTGAAACATGTCTTGACAGCATAAAAATAGAATATTTTGTACTTTTCAAAAACATGTAAATACAACAATTTACATTTTTCAGAAACATGTAAGTAGATAATTTTACACTTTTAAAAAACATGTAAATGCAACAATTTGCAGTTTTCAAAAACATGTAAATTTAACATTTTACATTTTTCAAAACAATGTAAATATAAAATTTTACACTTTTCAAAAACATGTTAATAGAACATTTTACAATTTTCCAAAAAAATGCAAATAAAACATTTTCCACTTCTCAAAAACATATGTAAGTACAACAATTTGCATTTTTCAAAAACATGTTAATAGAACATTTTACAATTTTCCAAAACCATGTAAATAGAAAATTTACACTTTTCAAAAACATGTAAATGCAACAATTTGCAGTTTTCAAAAACATGTAAATTGAACATTTCACACTTTTCAAAAATATGTAAATGCAACAATTTGCAGTTGTCAAAAACATGTAAATTTAACATTTTAAATTTTTCAAAACAATGTAAATAGAAAATTTACACTTTTCAAAAACATGTAAATGCAACAATTTGCAGTATTCAAAATTATGTTAATAGAACATTTTACAATTTTCCAAAAAAATGCAAATAAAACATTTTCCACTTCTCAAAAACATATGTAAGTACAACAATTTGCATTTTTCAAAAACATGTTAATAGAACATTTTACAATTTTAAAAAACTCCTAATTAACATTCTACGCATGTTTAGTATTTTGTTTTTATGACATAGCTCACTTGATTTTAGCGTAAATTGGATATGGGTGATTTTGGTTCTTCACAGAGGATATACTTTAGCTTTTAAAAATCATAATTAGTTAATTGCTAATTATTATAAAAATTATCGAGGCCCTAGACGCATTTAAAAGGATCAAATAGAAAGAGAGAGAGAGAGAGAGAGAGATTCAAAATACCTGTAAGAGCAGTCCCACTGGGAGTCAGATAGTGCCGTGGAAGGCAGTACAATTAATTTCCTATGTAATTTAAAAAAAAATATTTATTTTTGAGGTAGATGGATATGTAACAGAATACGCCATGTCATCCACGACATCATTTATGGACGATCCCTTAATAAAACCTTGCACCGAAAATGTATTTAATTACATTGAAAAATGTATTGTTGTACTCAACTCAACTTACCGTCGCAATCATTATCGCGGACATGACAGCTGATTTTCAAAATGTTTATAATTTTTCCGTATCAATTTCTTTATGAGTCGTCGTATACATTAATGAATTGGATTTTACAGGGATGGCGTAACACCAGGTGAAAATGTAAATTAGCCAATAGTTCGTTCAATGCCATAAACTGCGTGTGACTTATTAATAAAATTAAAATGAGTTATTTTTTACGGAAGATTTTCACTGATGAAATAAATTGTTTGAACTAAAATTGTTACTAAATTAGAAATCGAATAAGCTCAAATGATACGACAGTAATTTTACAAAAAATATTGAAACAAACAGACGTATAGAAGTAGAATGAGAAAACTGGGCCAAACGATGGGCTCACCAGTCCAGTCTGCCAAATATTTCAACGTAATAATTAGAAATATCAATAGAAACGAAGAAATCAATCAATATGGTAGCTATGTACCACCACATTTAATAATTGAACCATTATCGTCAACTTTTGGTTAACGGGTGTGCAATTCCGATCCGATCCGAACTGAACCAAGACCAAAGTTACCTATACTATAGGTGGTACAAATTTTTACAAAGGGATGGATATACACAACCTTTTTTTTAAATACTTCGATTTCGTTTCGGTTCGGTTCGGATCGGAATTGCACACGCGTTAATCACAAGTTCGTCGAAAAGGATTGAAATTGGAAACACAACAGCTAACAGTGTTAACACTAATAAATGTTTATGTTCCATTACGCGGATTCTGTTGCTGGTTCAGATATATTAGTTAAAACAAAACTGACGTCAGGAACTTAGGAGATTATGAACGTATTATTGCAAAAACCAGCAAGAGCAAAAATGCATTGCAACTAAAGTTAAAGCAAATAGCAAATGTATATTTTGCTGCCATGAATACACAGTACGATAATAATTATATCGATGTATTCTTAACCTATTTGACTGTATGATACAGTTTTTATGTTTTGATCTTCTATTAAATTTAAATTAGCTCTGCGGTTCATTAACTTTTTAACTTTGACCTCATATGTTGTATAGAGAACCTCATAAAAAGTATCTCAAATGAATAAATTTTTAACCAAATTTTTGCTTTCTTGTTGGTTAATTATTAATGCATGACGCATTTATATAAGTTATGAAACAAATGAATGAGTTCTGCTTCAGTTTTTGATTTATTTACGAGTATTTTCTACTGTTTTAGGAAAGTATCCCCTATTTTTCAGTGCAAGACAATCTGTCCCTAATGAGCTCTTAAAAAAAAGTGACCGAGGACCGAAACGTACCTTTCTTTTTGGCCTCATTTGAACCTCCGTATTATTTAACACAGGCCGTCCTGAGCTTGTCTCAAAAGTATAGAACTGACCGGACCTCCGGTCAGTGCAATCGGTCCTACCGGTCACCGGCTCCGTGTCTTACACTGCTATTTTTTTAATTATTTTTGCCAATTTTGTAATAGCAGTTTATGCATAAAATTAAGTATGAAAAAACAGCGCATTTTATAGTGAGCACGTAGTAATAAAATATATAAACAATTTCGCCTATTCAGTATATCTATATTATGTTTTGTGCTGTTTCTTTTCCATTTTGTTAAAGCGCTAAATAACATATACGCGTTTATTTCGGACTCAATGCCTATTCGATCAAATATAAGTAGGTAGGTAGGTAGGTAGGTATCTTTAAAGGTGGGGTATGTAGCTTCGGTTTATTGATTAAATTGATTGTACCTACTTTAACTTTACTTGAAGGGGTGGATGAAGAAATGCAAAAAATTAAGCACATCTGGACAGTTCACATCATATAGTGGGACGTATACGACGAAAAATCTGGCTCCTGGAAAGAGCAAGGAAATATTAAAAGGAAGTGCACAGTCAGAATGGGGACACTTAAAGGGAGTCCCTTGCCATGATCGAACTCCTCCATGATTTTAAAAAATCAATAGTATTTAGTTGTTTTAAATAAAGTCCGAATAACGTACTCTGGTTTTAGGTGTCTGATTTCCACTATCGTGTTCGGTTATCTCATCAATTTTAAACCCTTAACCCAGGAGATGTATGCATATAGACGTAGATTAACAGGAAAATTTCTAAAAATAATTGTTCTCTTACATCAGCAAAAAATAAAAATAAGTAAAACTGATAAAACTTATAAGCCTTGCTACAGTGAGTGAGCTCCAGTTAATCTGAAAAATGTACATTACGTCCCATCAGCAAAAGGGTCGATAAAAAATTAAATTGCCGAAATTTTGATATCTTAATTAATATAAAGTTAAATTAGCCCAAATGATTGTTACTGTGGGATATACCGCTAACAAACAGTGAATTCTGCAGTCATTCGTCCTGTTAAGATATAATTTGCAAAAAACAAGGGCTAAAGCCCTTGTTTAATGGCAGCCTTAACAGCAAAATTAGGCATTTAGAATTTGCCGCCAAATTTTAGTTTCAATTTACAGGTTTTAAATTAGGGAAAGCAATTAAGCCACACAATGAGTTTTTAGTTATCTTATCTATCTTATTTATCTTCAATTTCTGTAATACACCCAAAAATTCAAAATTTACATTTTTGAATTTCCCGCTAAAACATTAAATATTGTGTTAAATGAAGATTTCGACCGGTAACTCAATGAAAATAAACTAACTTGATATATTATTCTAACGGTAACAATTTGGCAAATGTAAATAACTTAGTGTGCACGCACGATTGTTATTAGTTTTTAAATGGTTTCGAAATAACATAATTGCAAATTAAAAAATTTTAAAGGATTGTGTCAAGTGATATATCATTAGAAAGCTCTTCAAAAATAAGCAGGGACCTTTTTTTTCGTTTTTTGATTGTGATCCATACAACACATTTTTGGCGGCATTTAAAAATTAAAAGACCGTTATTTTGAAAACGTTTTGTTATAATGGAAGCCCGTTCCTAAATTTGAATTCTACTGGCGATTAGCTTTCCAATGATATATGGCTCGATGAAATCGGTCGAGTATTGCAGAATTTTCAAAAATCCGGTAAATTATGTAGATAGGTAGGAATTAACTACAAAACTGGTTGAAAAATACTTAATCTAATATAAAATCAATTATGATAAAAAATATTACTCGAAAGAAAATAATTCTATTTTTATTCTACACCTCAAGTAATTCCAACTAATTTTTTGATTTACACTTGAAAAAGGTTTGGAGATGAGATCGATGAGATTAGATTACGATTAGAGGCGAGCTTCGGTTTACCATTTAAAATTAGGGATGGTTCACACATTTTAAATCACAATATTTTTTTAACTAAAAATTTTAAGTAATTTCAAATCAAAATTTCAAAAGAAATACATAAGTACATACATAAAAGCTAATAATTTGAATACATACAAAAATGAAGTGTGAAATAACGAAGAAAAACACTTGAGGAAAACGTGAGATCCAGTTTACGTGTAAGAATACAAATTACATTCAGCTAAACTGATGATACTTTTCTAATCATTTCTTGACGATCTGATGATGGTAGGTTCATGAATAATCTTGACGTATGGAAATTGAGAAAATGGCTTGAAAACTTCAGCAATATCTGTACATAACAAAGCCACATCATTATACTGTAAAAACATTCATTTTTTCGACAATATTTTATTTAAAAAATTAAGTAGTACCTGAAGCATTTGGCAAATGGTGATCGTAACCAATAATCACTTGTTCTAGTTTTGGCATGAGAGAAAATCCGTAAACACAGCTCACTAGTGAGATGGCAGGCGTCAAAGGCTCCACTTCATCAGCATGCCAATCCAAATCAGAATCAGGATTATTAAACATTGGAAAAAAGGCATTTTTGCTATGGTTAAAAATGATTTTTATTCGTCGTAAACCTATTTCACAAAAACAAAAAAAATGCATTAAAACTAAAAATTGAGTCAACTTGCGTAGGCGCAGACTACAAAATAAAAACGCAGTCAGAACTAGTAAGTTATTATATTATAATGAAATCAGTCAGTTATTTCGCTATTTACCTTTTGAGTTGCGAAATGCATACTCCTGGGTTTGTATTACTTTAAGAATCTGCTTAACTCTATCAAACTCAATGTTTTCATCCCCTTTAATAACTTTACTATCCTTATGCATCCCAAGTAAATTTGTGACAGCGTAAGTCGGAACACCTGTGAAGAGAGAGTCTAGGTGATACTCTTGTCTTGCACGAGCCAATACACACTGATGCAATTCCAAGGACTCAATTTGATTATCCATTTCATTAGAACGAAACACTCCATCGGGTATATCTTCTCGGTATATACTGGAAATCGCCCTTTCATAGTCGATAATTTTGATATGGGACACATTTGGGAAATTAGTTGTCAATGATCTTCCTAACTGAAAATTGCCTTGGAACTCTAAAATTTTTACTGATGGAAATACTTGAATTGAGAAATATTTAAACAAAGTTTCACGGTATTCAAGAACAACATCTAACGTGACAGTGTGGACATTCCTAAAAATCTCACTACAATCACATCCAGCCGGAAAAACACATGGGGGTCCTACCTCATAAGGATCCCAGTCATTGCTGTCGATCACAGTCAAGAACTCAAGATTTGGAAACTTTGGGATTTGGAAATCTACTGGAAAAAAACGGGGAACACACTGAAGTTGCTTTAACGTATCTTTGCTGGAAATTAGAATTCTTTTTAGACTCGGTGCAAGCTCTGGAGGGAGGCTAAAATCACCGTCGGGAGAGCAAGGATTTCGGGTAATGGTCACTGACGTTAGTTTCGGCTCAGTATGGGAGAATTTAATGTACAGCGGAGAGCAATTCATTAATCCTAAACTTTCTACAGCAATATTGAATTTTTGAATGCAGCCCATTTTCCCAGTTTCAATGGCAACATCTGTGAGTTCCAACGGGAAGTCAAAAAGTTCCTTTAAATTTGTTGCAGCAAGTAAAATGATTTTGTAATACCGTTGCACAATAAATGTTGCATCGGGGTTGGGCTCACCCTTGACGAACCTAATTGATTTTAAATACGGGAGTAGTAATTGAAGCCGCCAGTTCTTCTTATTCGTGAAGACAACCTTTCCGGCATCAATGTGATCCACATTTGGTATCTTCTGAACGAGCAAATCTTGAAATTTCTTTACAGTCAGAGGCCCGAAATTATTGAATATTACGTGTTTAATACTTGGTTCTATTAGAGCGTAAAATCGGAGAAAAGCAGCACCATTCCAACTGTTGTAATCATCAACATTTGAAAAGTCGAGTGTGGTTAAAGGAAATGATCCTCCAGATGCTTCGATGCAGTCATTTAATTCCGATAAGGCTTTATTTCTATAGCTATTTAATTTGCTAAACTTATCGTTTAGGCTTAGCTTCCACAGTCTTTTTTGGATAATGGCGGAATTTGCAATCCCCTTACATTGCTTATTGATGAGACGAAAATTGTTGAGGTCACCATAGCTTCCAAACTTAAATATTTCCGTCAATACCTAAATATAATCATTGCACATTTAATCATTTTTATTCATTTTTATGTAGGATAAATTGTATGGGAAAATAAAGGACTAAATAATTGATTTTAGCAACTTTAAATACGAAACGTACGACATGATTTCCCAAAGCTTCGATGACTTTTGGACTAATACTTGAGCCATCAACATTGATTAGAGAAGAGGATGATGAGCTGGGTGATACATTATCAGTTCTATTCGATTTCGAATTTGAATAATTCGGTCTATCTTTTCTTGTAATTTCATTTTCCCTATTCAAAATAACTTTTAGCTACAATGCCACATAAAAAAATAACATTTATTAATCCCATCAATAATTAGAATGCCCCTCTGACAAAAAAAACAACATCATTACCTCAAGCTTCTTAATTGATTAATTATACCTTTTGAATAAAATCCTGTAATGCAGGATTCGGATTCGTGTTAAGATCTTCATCTTCATCATATTCTGTAATCAGATCGCTCACACGTTGAATTTTTTTCTGTTTTTTCTGTGAAAAATAAAAAAATATACATATTACATAAGCGTACGCAAGAGGTACAAAAAAGACACAAACCGAATAGATACAGTAACAACAGTGTTCGTATAAATATTTTTATACCAACAACTTAATAATTTATTTTTACCTTAATTTACTTTACTTTTTTTTTTAAATTTACTTTAGTCATCCATTTTTATTATTGTAATACAATTATAAATTAGTGGTATAATAATTGATTATTTAACTGCCTTACTAGTTAGATACTTATGACTTACATGTAGTGCGTGAAGCATTTTCGTTCTTGTTCTTGCTTACTGTATTGTGTAATGTGTAACAAGAATTTTACGTCCCATGTGCCGAACTTTACTTAGCCAGAATATTTAAAAATTTTAATTAATATTGTTTACTCAATGTAAGAACATAGCCAAGCTCGTAACTAGTAATTAAATTAGTACAAATGCGGTATGGCATAAGAATTAAGAAATATGGAAAGAGTAATAAATATTATTCTTACTGAAATATAATATAATTACTCAGTCAACTTTAAAGTTGGATTTTTACAATTTCATATTTCACGATTTCACATGGTTACCTTTTAAATAACCCCGCTTACAAGAAACCAAGATATTAATCAAGGAGTATAGAACATCCGATCCCTGCTTGTGCTTTTTACTCCCGCTCTCACATACTCACATAATGTGAGTCACATTCCTATTATTTCCTATTCCTATTTATTTTGTACTAGAATAAGGCCCGTTGCCATGCAACGGAGTTGTAAGGGCCGTCTTGGTCTTTGGAGTCTTTACTGTGTAGTAAGTGTTTTGTGTTGAACTAAATGCAGCAAGGAATCGTCCATAAATAATGCCCATGGTAATGCTAGTGGGTCTGTGCCGCTCACATAAATTATGACGTTAGGGTGGGGCAGTCTTTAAAGGTTAATAATTTGGATGACATAATTTGTGGATTAAAGACCTATGCTCGCTATGTATACCACATGTGAACTTCCCGGCGGGTTTTAAAATTATATATATATGTACTAAATGTACTTTACATATACCAATTCATGGTTTTTACGGCCGTTTAAGAAAATAGTTCAAAAGTTGGTCCATTTAACGGCTCATTGTGGACAAACTATAATTACGAAAATAACAAAAAACCATACAGCACATTTCCCTCGCATCTGCGAAATTCCCTATTACGCCTTGTCTTTAGCTGTGAGCTTTAATGTGTGCTATAGATCAATACTGATACTGGCAAAACGTATTTTATATTACTATTTTGATTTTACCCCGAAAAAGGATATGGGGTTAAAATTTCAAACTTTTGCACCACATTTATGAACGCTCCCATAGCTATAAACATTCAAAATCGTAACTCTCGCCGTCTGCACATACACTTCACTCTCACACCGACAAGTAGCAGTTACTGTTGCCATAGCATTAGCCGAGATTTAAAGTGAACTTTGACAGTTCATTTTTTGAGTGGAACCACCGTCGTCATGGTAATAGTCGTAATAGTCGTATTTTACACTAAAAATCAACAATGTATGTTTACAGAAACAACTTTCCTAGAGTTTGCAGACCCAAACAGGACAAAAAGAAACAAAAACTATTTACGCGGACCCAGTATCGAATCCAGAATCTCTGGGATGGGATGCGGAGACATTGACCATCTCACTAATCGTACGTTGACTTCGCCAAGCGTATATTATCATATAGTGAATCAAAGAATTGACAATTCCCACCCAAGATTCAATCCTCGTGTTAAGCTCTTATATTATAGATTTTGCAATTTACAGCCAAGTTCACCTCCCAAATTAACAAGTATAAAGTTCACTACATAAGTAAATTCTTAATTATCATGTCCTGTTTTCTTTCTATTGAAGTTGTTTTTACATTGTGATTACAAAAATCTTCAATAATATTTATTAATAATAATTATTACTAGATAATTATTAGTTCATTTTCCGAAAATAGTAAAAACATTCACAATTCTTAGTAAATAAATAAAAACAGAATCGGAACACACTTTTGCCCTTTAATCAGGTAATGAAATGATTAGTGATTACGAATCAACAAGGTGCAATTAATTTGGGAATAATATTTCTACTCCCTGCTTTTACAGTTTTTATATATTTTTTTATTCCTATCCATCTAAATATTTCAGCAACCTTTGGCAATTCTCAACCGAATCAGACATCCAATAAATCATTTCAAAACTCTTTTAAAATAAAAAATACCAGGTTTGAATAAAATTAAAAACTATTCTATTTACTATTATGTTTAATTAGAATTAACTTTAAATGCGAAATTTTAATTTAAAGTTCTTCTTTTAAGTTCTAATTAAGAAGTTCTCGAATAAATTCCAACAAGCGGTGTTCCATTTCCAATATTTCAATTAGCTCGTTTTTGCATGGCGCCAATTTATGTGTTGAGTTAATGCACACAATCAAACAACAAGTAACAACGAAAATGCAATGTGGACAACTGTAGGGTTTCTCGCCAGTGTGGCTTCTCATGTGAACATCGAGCTTGGACAAACTAGAGCAGACTTGCGGGCAAAATGCACCTTGGAATTTATGTTTTTCGTGAGTACGACTGGGCGCACAATGAATAACATCCTACGCTTAATGAAAATTCAAAATCTTTTAAATTAATATAAATATTATTTGGCACCATATGACAATATTTAAAATTCGTGTAGAAAAATAATCATGAAATATAAATAATAATACATGAAAAATAATGAAACACATTTATTCCGCACTATTAAATCATTTGTAATTCCACAGAAACTGAAAATTTTTCATTATTCGATCCCCATTTCTCATACATTAATTTAATAAGCAATAAACCAAGTTAAAACAAAAGGTAGTGATCGAAATGGTCTGGTCTGGTCCGGGTTTTATAGTCTGGTCTGGTCCGACATCACCGGACCAGACCATATGGTCTGGTCCGACGGCCGGACCAGACCAGACCAGACCAGACCACTTCGGACCAGTAAATCCCAAAATAAAAATTTTCTGGAAAATTTCGCCCAAAATTTTGCTCCGGATTTTCAAAAAATAAATGTCACTCATTTAAAAGAGTTGATTTTGAATGTAATATAAAAACATATATACACATAGTTAATTTAACAAAAAAGAGCAGAAAACAAAACTATCCCGCTGAATTTCCTTTAAATTTTTGTATATGGTCGGACCAGTAATATCTGGTCTGGTCTGGTCTGGTCCGAAAAAGTCTGGTCTGGTCCGAAACCCCCGGACCAGACCGGACCAGACCAGACCAGACCAGACCAGATTTTACTGGTCCGGACCAGACCATTTCGATCACTAACAAAAGGACAGAAATGATACTCAGGTCAAAAGTACAATATATTCATTTGAGATTCTTGTTATAAGATTCACTACAACACGAGGTCAAAGTTGAAAAAGTTGATAAGTTATATTTAAATCCAATTTAGATTCAAGAGAAGATCAAGACATAAAACTGTATTATACAGTCAATCAAGTTTATAATAAATCGATAATTATTATCGTACTGTATTCTTAGCAGCGACGTACATTTGCTCTAATTTCAATGTATTTTTGATCGCTCTTGCTGGTTTTTCTATAAACCGTCCAACATCCCTGGAATTCCTGTCGTCTGTTTTGCTCCCGTTTATAGCACAGCAGATATACGAATCTAAAAATGTTGATAAAATTTACAAAATTTTTAATTTAGTTTTCTTCCATGAACTAACACTATTGGCAGTTGTTTTTCCAATTTCAGTTGCTCTCGGCGAGCTGCAAGTGTAATAATGTAAACCATACTAATTTTTACTACTTAATTCATTAACACGTTATGCTTTATAGCTTTTCAAAATTAAAATTTATTAATTGATAATTATTAGGAATTTAATTATTAAAAGAGTTTTTATTTCAAAAATTTTGAAATATTTTTTATTAAACCGATACTGCAACCAAACTGACCAAAGTGTTGACTCAAGTTCAATTTAGATGTTTTTGAAAAGTGTTTTAAAATGGTTTGAATATATGTATTTTAAAAAATTGTTAAATAGTTTGAATTTAAATATTTTAAAAAGGTGCGAAATGGGTTATTTGCACATTTTTCAACATTGCAAAATAGTTTATTTGTACTTTCACAAATTATTAATAATTGCAAAACGCTTTATTTACTTGCTTCTATGAAAAGTGCAAAATGCATTATTTACAAGTTTTTGAAAATTGCAAAATGTTCAACTTACATTTTCGATGTTTAGTTAGATTTTCTATACTCGTAAAAAATAGAAGGTCGCAGTCATATTTTACTCATATGTCCCGATCTTGGAAGTAAACCTCCTTTTCTAATGCGAGGACAATGCAGTAACCGTTGTTGGTATTTATGGTGGAATTAGATTCTCCAGGTGTGGAAGCTAGCGGCATGCATTGGAGTTGTCGGCTTTACTTCAGGAGCATTTATTGTCGGAATGTTCACTGCACTTTATCAAATTAATGAAAAGTCCCAAGAGGCAGTTAAGATCCAGCAAAATCTGTGTCAAGTTCATGGGGACAGCAGCGAGTTCGAAATTTTAAAAACGCTGCAGAAAAAAAAGTTTAAGCTGCTGTTTAAAATTTTCAGCTTCAGTTATAGTAATTTTTTTAACCTACGAATATTTAAGCGTGAAGATGAAGATCCCCGAGTCCTGTTTCCGGTCGTTATGTAGGTAAGTGTATTTTATTTGAGATTCTTGTTATAAGATTCTCTATACAAATACTTTAAGCACATCTTTACATACTTGGAGCGTGGGGAGGAACACAGGCAAAATTTATTTGAGTCAAAATGAGGGCAGTCGATCCCGCCTCCTAGAGTCAGATTGTGACGTGGAAAGCAATACAAATAATTTCCTAATTTAAAAATAAAATATTTATTTTTGAGGTACAAGAATGTGTAACAAAATACACCATCACACTCACAACATCATATATGGACGACTCCTTATTAAAACTTTCCACCGAAAATATATTTAATTACATTGAAATATTTATTTTTGGATTCAACTTACCGTCGCAATCGTTATCGCGGACATTAAAGCTGATTTCCAAACTATTTATAATTTTCCTGTATCAACTTCCTATTTAGTCGTCGTAAAATAATAAACTGTATATTGCTGTAATGGTAACAACGGGTTAAAAGGTTTTTGTGTGAAGCAGTTTAAAATTTTGAATTTAAATATGAGCGTGTAAATTATTGCAAGTAACCTTATTAGTAAATTAGCCAATACCTTGTTTAATACCCTATAAATTGCACAGGACGTGGTAATAAAATTAAAATGAGTTATTAAACACAAGATGTTAACTTATGAATTAATTTTATTCAACTAAAATGGTTAATTAATAAGAAAACAGATAAATTAAAATGATACAAAAATAATTTTACAGTAGATATTAAAACCAACTGAAGTTGAGGAGTAGACGGAGAGAACTGGGACAGACTACGAAGTGGGCACACTAGTTCAGTGTGCCAAATATTTCAACATAATTAGAAAAATCAATACAAACGATGAAATCAATCGATATGGTAGCTATATGCACAACTTAATTTAATTGAAGCATCGTCTCAACTTTCAGTTATAGGCTGTGCAATTCCGATCGGATCCGAACCAAAACCGGAACCGAAGTACAGACTGATACTTTTATATGTGACAGGTTTTCAATTTCAGTTTACCAGCCAATGTCAAACACAAGTATATGTACAAGGCATAATTACAAATACATATCGTCTGTGAAGAACCAAAATTACCCATATCCATTTCTAGCCAACAACAATATCCTTTATCTACATGTTCTACATAAAACAATATATTTTCAAAAAATGCAAATAAAAGATTTCAAACTTTTTAAAAACATGTAAATAGAACTTTGTACATTTTTCAAAAAGACATTATACTAGAACATTTTTCACTTTTTAAACACATTTTAGTACAACATTTTGCACGTTTAAAAAAAAATGGAATTAAAACATTTGCCACTTTTCCAAAACATGTGAATAGAACATTTTGCACGTTTCAAAAACATGGAATTATAACATTGGACACTTTTCAAAAACATGTAAATAGAACATTTTTTTTTTGAAAAACTCTTAATTAGCATTTCACGCATGTTTCTCATTTTGTTTTTATGACTTAGCTCATTTTGATTGTAGCTTAAATTGGATATGAATCATTTTGGTTCTTCACAGAAGAAATGCATCTATAAGGCAAACCTATGCTTTTCAATTATGTATTGTAGGTGTATGCATTAGGAATCGTCCATAAATGATGTTGTTGGTAGAGTCATTGGGTCTAGTCTGGTTCTGGTATTGATGACAATCTTTGAAATCCAATAAAAGAAATAGGTTTATTATGATAATCCGGTAAATTATGTAGAAAGGTATTAATAATGTATTCAATATTAATTTTGACCTATCTTTCGACGTAAAATTATTTGGATTCTTTTTAAAGTACTAAGGGACCTCAGGATTTTCTGTGAGTTACTTAAGGATTCAAGAATTGTGATACGTCCCAGTTTTTTACAATTTAAAAAATATCATTTTTGAAAAACTTTTTATATATGATCTAAATAAAACTAATAACCTATAAATCGAACTGACTTTTATGGCATACATATGGAAAATGAGATGAATAAAAATAACGCAAATGTCTAGTTTTACTGTAGAAACTGAAACGAGCCATATTAAATGAAGATTTCTGAGCTCGACTCATCTAAATCATTGGCAATATAAATATAGGCGGACAAATAAATTGAAACGACGGAATAAAGCAGTGCTATGGCCCTATGTGATTGAATTACCTCTAACAAGATTGTCAAGTTATTGATTTTATTTTAAGTGTGCGCAAAGGGCTGAATCAAAACCAACAGAACGAAGTTAAATTACACACTGTTTAAATTCAACTGAAAGGAACCAAACTCACGCTACTCAAAAGCTTATCGTTTGAAGACCTGCTGTATAAGTATATTATGCACTATATAGGTTAGCTCATTGTTCGTAAGTGTTGAGTAAGTGAAGACCCCAAAAAATGACCTATGAAAAAAGCGAACTGCAAATAAAAAAATAAAAAAATAAAAATATCACTATCCAAAAAATCAAAAAGATAGAACAGTTTATAGATTTACGAGACAATGTTTTGCACTTTTAAAAAGTATGTAAATAGAATGTTTTGCACTTTTGAAAATTATGTAAACAGAATGTTTTACACTTTTGAAAAGCATGTAAATAGAATGTTTTGCACTTTTGAAAAGCATGTAAAAAGAATGTTTTGCACTTTTAAAAAGCATGTAAATAGAATTTTTTGCACTTTTGAAAAGCATGTAAAAAGAATGTTTTGCACTTTTCAGTATTAGATAAACAGAATGTTTTGCACTTTTGAAAAGCATATATGTAAATAGAATGTTTTGCACTCTTCAAAAATACGCAAATAGAATATTTTGCACTTTTTAGAAACATTCTAATATGGTACCTATGTGCCATTTAAACTAATAAAAGCATCCGATCCGATCCGAACAACTGAAACCAAAGTACAAGTTGGAAAATTACATACATATAAATGCACCTTTATGTGCAACCTTTATGTGTTATAAATGCTCATTTTATTATGTGACGTACCTAGGTATATGCTTTATACATCGTCCACAAATTATGTCCTTGGCAAGGTCATTGGGCCTCGTATCAATGACACTGTCCGACAACAACCCCCAAAAAAATTATTTTGACAATATGATAATGACATAATGATATATTAAATACAGATTTTAACCAACCATTCAATAACCTACACTTATTCAAACGTAATTTAGCAACATTTTTTGTAAATATCTGACGGAAATAAGAATTGTGATGCATCGCTTTTTTAAGAAATTTAAAAAAAATAATTTTAAAAGAACATGCGATGGCATGAACTAATGAACTAATTAGTAATTAGCATATTTATTTGTAAGTGAAGACGATCAAAATGGCCAATAAAAATAAAGTCGACTACCTTCAAAACTTTAAAAAACTAAAAATATCCAGGTCCAAAAATTAAGTAGAAAAAACATTTTATAGATTTACAAAAACATGTAAAAAGTATATTTTTTAACTTTTTAAAAACACATAAATAAAATAATTTCGAAAATATAAGCATAGAACGTTTTTCATTTTTTTTAAACAATGCAAATGGGATATATCGTGCACTTTTTAGAAGCATATTATACAAATTAATCGTTTTACACTTTTTTAAAAATATGCAAATAAAATAATTATCTCTTGCACTTTGCAAAACGAAAACAAGCAAGTATAATGCATAATACTATTTTACTTGTTATAAAAAACATTCATCTAATCGAGTGTACTGTTTTTTGGTCACAGCTTAATTGCTTCGACTACAGCTCAAATCAGATATCGTCAATGAAGAACCAAAATTACCCATTTCCAATTTCAGCTAGCATCAAAATGAGCTTATGTCATAAAAACAAAATGAGAAAGGTGCGTAAAATGGTAATTAAGAGTTTTTGAAAAGTGTAAAATGTTGTAATTACATGTTTTTAAAAAGTGTAAAATGTTCTATTTGCATGTTTTTAAACAGGTGTAAAATGTTCTATTGACATGTTTTTGAAAAGTGCAAAATTTTCTACTTAAATGCTTTCAAGACCAATATTTTTGTAGTTAGTGAATATTGTTTTTAGCTACAATTGGATATGGGTCATTTTGTTACTTCACAGACGATATCCACCATTTTGATTCTTCATCCAAATTACATGTATAACACTGACAACTTATATTATATGCTGTACTCACTAACTTTAAAGTAAAGTAAAAGTACAATCAAGCTGACGCAATAATAAACGGAAGCTAATTATATAATTAATTATATGTATAATTGAAAATTAAATCTAAAATCAAAAACGTAATTAGGTAGATAATATGCTGCATTGGATGATACATTATTCTGGATTAAGTACACAGTTGACAGGTAATAACAGTAACAGTTAGGGATGGTCCACAAATAACGTCATCGGTACTTAGGATCAATGGGTCTACTTGGCTCCTTGTGACATCCCATCTTTTTAATGTAGCAATTTACTCAATGCTTAAGCTTATATGACAGGGGTTCATAGGTTGATACAAGTAGACGTGTTTTGATGACGTCATTTATGGACGATCCTTAAGCATTTAGAAGGCAACCGAGAAATGGCAAAAAATAACAGTATGAGAGAAAGAAACAAAACTATACCTACGTACTTACGACATTAGGATAGTGTTTCAAAAAATGATATTTTTACTGATTCTATGTTATAGCCAAAAGTAATGTATTTAATCGAGATTCTTTTTATAAGATTCTCTGTACAACATCTGAGGTCAAAGTTTAAATTTTAATGACAAATTCAGTGGATTTACGAGAAGATCACAAGACAAAAAACTGTATTATACAGTCAAATAGGTCTAGATCTACCATCTACAATACGTTGATAATTATTATCGTACTGTATTCCTGGCATAGCGACATACATTTGCTTTAATTACAATGCATTTTCTGCTGATTTCCAATGCTGATGTTTCCAATATACGTCCACCATCTCTTTCCTGTCACGTATGTATTGGCAATGTAGTATTTTTTATTTTAGTCGTTCTCGACGAGCTACAAAAGAGTAATGCAATAAACCAGGTTATCTTTTAATATACTGAATGCTTTTTTGTTATATTATGATTTAGCTATTCAAAATCAGAATTAATTAATTAAAAATTATTACAAAATTTAATCAACTGATTGATTGGCCCATACATCGTCTTGAGAGACCAAAACGAGCAAAAAGCACAGAGAGCTTCTGGAATCAAATACTAAGGTGGAAGACAGTCCAAATAATTGCTAAATTAGAAACAAAATACATTTTTGAGGTACAAGGATGTGTAACAGAATAGGCCATGTCATCATGAGACAGAGAAATCATTAATATACGATTTTCCTCATGAAAACATTGCGCCCAAAAACTTTTTATGCATTGAAATATATTTAGTTTTGTATTCAACTTACCGTCGCAATCATTTTGTCACTTTTTCCGTATCAACTCCATACAAGTACTAGTTGTCGTAGAATAATGAAATGTATATGACGGTAATAATAGTAACAACGGGTGAAAAATTTTTTTGTAGGAAGCAGCTTAAAATTTTGAATTTAAATATTAGTGTGTCAATTATTGCAATTACCTATACCTACGTTAATTAGCCAATAGTTCGTGCAATGCCCTATAAACTGCCTATGAATTGGTAATAGTATTAAAATGAGTAATTGTATGAAAGATTATCACTTATGAATTAATTTAAAAAACAATTAAACCTTATAAAATGATACGCAAATAATTTTTCAGCAGATAACACAGCCGACAGAAGTTTAGAAGGAGAAGGAGAGAACTGAGTGGAACAGACTACTTACGGGATGGGTTTACCAGTCCAGTGTGCCAAATCAATCAATATAAACAAAAATAGAAATGGAAACGAAGAAATCAATCGATACGGTAGTTATGTATTTACTATTAACATTAATTAAAGCATCGCCAACTTTTGGTAGAAGGCTGTGTAATTCCGATCCGATTCGAACCAAAACCGAGACTAAAACTGAAACCGAAGTAGGTACACGCTCATGCTTTTATATGTGACAGGATTTCAATTTAAGTTTACCAGCTAATAATAATATTTAACACAAGAATACATTCCATATAATCACAAATATTCAAATATCTTCTGTGAAGAACTAAAATGACCCATATCCGTTTCTAATAAGATTTCTGATGTATGAAGATCTAGTTAATCTAATTAAACTTGAAAAACTACATGAATCTATGTGTGAATCAAAGATAAAATGTAAAATATTCCAAAGGAATAGGAAATAAATAAGAACCTACTCGTTTGGCTTTCAGTCTCAGATTGTTCTCTCTTTATTTAGTTAGTGTCTCATAGAACTCGGATTGAGTTTAGAATGATCGAATGTTTACAATATGTTTGGTCCAATGGAACTACTTACAGTAGCAATGACAAATAACAGTATATGAGCATTTACATACATAACATAGGAAATGCTGCTGTACAAATTTCAACATATCCTGTATTGGGAAATACAATGTGCCTCGGATGACAATCCAATACGGCAATAAATACTCATGCTTGAGTCATAAAGGATGACGAGGGTCAAAAGTCCCTCCGTCAGCAATAAACTGGTAACACAGTACACAATGGTAAAGATAGGCGAAGTGCGATATCTTGGACTTCTTAAATTCTATAATAATTTAAGAATATTCATAACTGTCTTAAAGAGATGTTACAATTTATCAATTAGTCAGAATGTGATCGAGATATCACATTCTGCATCTACAATGATTTCCGTTCTGATTATTAGTCACATAAACAATTACTAATAAAAATGAAGTAGAGATTGACCAGGAATATCCGCTATCTACAGAAATAAATATATTTTTAAAGCATGCTAATAAAACATTTTGAACTTTTCAAAAACATGTAAATAGAACTTTTTACATTTTTCAAAAAATAAAACATTATACAACAACATATTTAACTTTTTTTGAACATTTTAGTAGAACATTTTTCATTTTTCTAAAAGATGTGAATGGAAAATTTTGCAATCTTTAAAAACTCTTAATAAGCATTTTACGCATCTTTAAAACATATAGATAATAAAAGTTTACACTTTTTATAAACAAATAAATAGAACATTTTACACTTTTAAAAACTATCTAATAAGAACATTTTATCTTTTTCAAAAATTCCTAATTAACATTTGACGCAAGTTTTTCATTTTGTTTTTATGACATAGCTTATTTTGATTCTAGCTTAAAATGGATATGGGTCATTTTGGTTCTTCACAGACGATATGCACATATCAGTTAAACTTGTTTTTCAATTAGGTAATGTACCTAGGTATATGCGCCAGGAATCGTCCATAAAAGATGTCGTTGATAGCGTCATTGGATCGAGTATCATTGATGACACTCTTCGAAAATTCAATACAAAAATATTTTAACTATGATAATAATGTAATTTTGACCTACCTACCTACCTACTTACCTTTCAACGTATTATTATGTGGACTTTTTAAACGTAAGATACTAGCAACATTTTCTGTACATTCGTTAAGGAATTAAGAATAGTTACCAATCGTTGTTTTAAGGAAAATAAAAAAATGAATTTCGGAAATTTGTATTATAATTTAAAGAAAATTAAATGAACTATAATTTAAACTCACTGTTATTGCATGAGTGTAGAAAAAGGGATGAATAAACATGATATTTTGTAGTTTACTGTAGAAACTGGAACCAACATTGCCAAATGAAGAACTCTGAGCTCGACTCATCCAAATCACTCGCAAAATAAATATAAGCGGACAAATAAATGCAAACAACGGAATTAAATCAGTGTTATGCACCTATGCGATTTAATTACCAGATTGTGGACTTATTGATTTTAAGTGTGAGCACAGAGCTGAACCAAACCCGACGAAACGAAGCTTAATTACAAACTGTTTTTAAATTCAACTAAAAGGGACCAGACTCATGCTACTTAAATGCTTGGAAGACCTGCTGTATATGCACGCTATACGTAAGCTTATTTTTTGTGAGTAAAGACTCCAAAAAATGACTTATGAAAAAAAGTGAACTACCTTTACAAAAAACTTGAAAAAAAAATTATCATAATCCAAAAATTAAGAAGATAGAACATTTTGTCGCCTTACAAAACATGTAAATGCGATGTTTTGCACTTTTCAAAAATATGCAAATCTTGAAATTTTTAGAAACAAAAATAAATCAATTTGCAAATTTAAAAAACATGTAAATCCAACAATTTTCAAATTGTAGAAACATGCACATTGATGGTTTTGGACTTTCAAAAAGCATGTAAATCAAACAATTTGCACTTTTCAAAAATATTCAAATAAAACATCTTGCACATTCCAACACAAAAATACGCAAAAAAAAAGTATACAACAAATGTTATCTTTCTTTAACTATAGTTTAAATTTAATAACGACCACTTAGATTTTCCATTCTCACTACATGTATGTATAATACTGATACACTGTATTTTGCTGTGCACACTAACTATTAAGTAAAGTACAATCAAACAAAGCAATAAACGGAAGCTACATACCCCACCTACAAATTTACTTACGTATACATATTTGATGGAATAAGCGTCGTGTCCGAAATAAGCGTTAACATGTCATTTAGCCCTTTAAAAAAATTATAAAGAAACAGCACAAAAACATAATATATAATATTATGGAAATAATAAATAGGCAAATTTTTTTTTAAATTTCAGTATCAGCTGCTAACTATAAAAAGCGCTGTTTTTTCATATGTTTTTCATGTACAGATTGTCACTAAAAAATCGGCAAAAAATACTGAATATGTACAAAAGTGATCCTTCCCAAAAACAATAAAAATATTAATAAATAAATAAAACACTGTCACAGAAACCCATTTGATTATTTCATAACTTATATTAAATGCGTCAGGCGTTAATAAATACCAAACAAGAAAGCAAACATTTTGGAAAAAAATTTCAAATTTAATATATCTGTATGGTTGCACTTTTACTATGCATATAACAGGATGAGGTGATTCCGGGATTTTCAGTTTCACAATATTAAATCGGATATCACTCCTGTGAGACTATTAACTATGTCAATGTAATGACAAAATAATCAAAATCAATGCAGTTTCTATATTTAGGTACACATAATGATTTAAATTATTCACGACATCAAGTAAGTGTTTCAAAAAATGACACTTTAGCTATAATGCTACTAAATTATTATGTATAGTTAATTCAAGCTAATTTAAATTTAGGAAAAGATCAAGACATAAAACTGTATTATACAGTCCAATAAGTTTGCATCACATCGATAATTATTATCGCACTATTTATATTTTGTTTTAATTTTCACAAAAGCGATCGATATTTTTTTTAGTATTGTTGCATATCAGTTTTGCAACAACGAAAAGTACACACGACGAGGATTCTCGTAAAGGAATTTATTTTAAGCCGTCCTCACAAAAATGGAAAATGAAACGAGAATCCAAAATCAATTTCGTTGAAAACAAGGGAAACCCGCCACTGTTATATCAATTTCTGCTGCTCTCAACTACGTAATAATTTTAATAGTGAGACAGTCTTCACACGTATGTATGTTTTGAAATTAAATATTATGAGAACACCTCAGATTTTCCCATGCAAGATCTGCACGGTATTCAATTTCTTCACTTATTTCTTTCCAATCATCATTTATTTGAGTCAAAATAAGCATACAAGCAGTCCGACCACCAGGAGTCAGATATAGTGACGTCAAAGGCAGTCCAAATAATTTCCTGAATTAAAAAAAAATTATTTAAAATACAAAGATATGTTAGTAAAAAAACACACCGTCTCACACCTCACCCATGAAATCATTTATGGTCGATTCCTTATTAAAAATTCCCACCAAAAATCATTGTATTTAATGAAATATTGTTTTGTATTCAACTTACCGTCATAATTTTTTTGGTGGACATTAGAGCTGATTTCCAAAATATTTGTACTTTTCTCGTATCCACTAGTTAATGATTAGTCGTCGTAAAATAATGAATTATAGTTTATGGTGATGTGATGGTTACAACGGGCCAACAGGGTTTTTGTGGGAAGCAATTTAAAATTTTGAATTTAAATATTAGTGTGTAAATTATTGTAATTACCTACCTACGTTAATTAACCAATACTTCGTTCAACACCCTAAGCTGCATATTATGACTTGTTAATAAAATGAAAACTAGTTATTGTACGAACTATTTTCACTTACGAATTAATTTGTTTCAACTAAAATGGTCATTAAATTAGAAAACGGATAAGCTTAATAAAACGATACGAAAATATTTTTTCAGTAGATAATACAGAAAACAGAAGCTTAGAAGGAGAATAGGAGAGAACTGAGCCAGATTACGGGATGGGCTCACTAGACACCAGTCTACCAAAGTAATCAACATACAATATAAACAGACATATAAATATGTAGAAACGAAGAAATCAATCGATACTGTATAGCTATGAGCTAGTTGTTTTAATTGTAGCATCGCCAACTTTTGATTAAAGGCTGTGCAATTCCGATCATATCCGAACCAAAACTGAAACCGAAGTACAGACTTATACTTTTATATGTGACAGGTTTTCAATTTCAGTTCACCAACAAATATCAAACACACAAGTATACAAGGCATAATTACAATTACAAATATGTACCTATAAGTTAAACTTATGCCTCTCTATCATGTAATGTAGGTATATGCACTAGGAATCGTCCATAAACGACGTCGTTGGTAGGGTCATTATGTCTAGTCTGGACTTGATGACACGCCTTTTGTTACACATATTATAAATAGAAATGGCAAATTAATTCAGCGCTATAAAGAGCTATGTAATTTAATTACAAGATTGTCACCTTGAATTTAAGTATGCGTACAGGATCGAATCAAATCTGAAGCGAAACCGAAAACAAGCTAAAATACAGACTGTTTCAATTTAACTGGAGGGGGGCATCCTGCTTCTAAAATGCTTATCGTTAGAAGACTTGTGGTATATGCAAAAATAGGAAATTAGTAATTAGCTTACCTATGGTTATTGTAACTAAAGACTCAAAATGACCTATATGAAAATAAAATGCCCAGCTAACAAACCCAAAAACAAAAAAAAATATCATATCTAAAAACAATGTAAATTGAACATTTTGCAGATTCAAAAAACAATTGTGTAAATAAAATATTTTGCAATTTTCAAAAACACATGTATAAATAAAAATACCTTACACTTTTAAAAATACTTGAAACCAAAATTTTATGCTTTACAAAAATATGCAAATCGAATAGCTTGCCCTTTTGAGAATCGTGCAAATAGATCGTTTTGCACTTTTTGAAAACACTTTAATCATTGTAATTCATTAATTTATTAAAACAAATTTGAAATAGGAAATATTTCGTCGGTGAAGAAGTATTTTTGCCTAAACGGTCAAGTCCAAAACAAAAATAATTATTGCCCAAGGGCTTCTTAAAGTGCAGTTTAGTTTAAACCTGCACATTTCAGTGGACTTAATAAAAATTTCTTTTAAGAAACGCATGGACTTGGGCAATACTGCTTTTAGTTTTGGACTGGACTTAGGCAAAAATTCTTTTTTGCCGACGATTTGTAAAGTTACAGTTTTATTATGCGTAGAACAGGATATGAGGTCAGGACTTTCCAATTTTATAATTAGAAGCCGGATTTGAATCTTGTGAAATAATTAAATGTCAATGTAATGACGATATAATCAATGTAATTTTTTAATTATTAGGTACATGCATAATAATTTATGTGGCTACCTAGAAATTGAAAAACAAACTAAAAAACATGTTTATAATTAACTTAAAATTTAGTTTGTACTGTTTATAAATATTTAAGACTCAAGCATCATAACTATAAAAATAAATTCAAAATACTACAATACAAAAATTCAAGCTTATTATCCCCACTTAGACTTTCGTTCGGTCCGGGTCGGGGCGGGAAATTGCATTTCCCGTCCCGACCCGAACATATTTGTTTCCCGCCCCGAGTTTCGGGGAACGGGAAAGGCTCTTCCCCGACCCGTTCCCGCCCCGGACCGTTCCCGACCCGGACCGTCGGGAAATTTCCCGAAAATTTTCGCATTTGAAATTAGAAAGAAAATTGTTTAAGCGCATTAAAATTTTGAAAAATTAGGATGTCTACACTTTTGCTCTAAAAACTAAAAATCATATTATAATTTTTTAGTTTTCAGACAACATTTAGATATTCGAACTTTGCATGCTTAAATTACTTATCGTTAGTCTGGTAACACTTAAGAACTATGAGCACTTTATGTCCGTTTTCATTTGACAAAAATTAAAATCAAATTTTCCTAAATGGAATATCAAATAGGTATTTGTATTTTAAAATATCAGAAAAAAACGCATCCTTAAGATACACGTGCAACAAAATAAAGTAGACAACACGACGGAAAAATTCATTTTTTTAGGCGTTTAGGCTCAGCATCCAAACAAGAAACATCCATACCCTAAATCTAGTAAGTATATTGAATTTTGAGTTTTGACAGTGTGGTATTTAAACGCCAATAAACGGGTTCCCAATATAATTTAACTGTTCAGAATGATGTAAATTTTCCTAAACCGGGCATCTCTAATTAGCTATATAAAAATTATACTACGATTAAATATATCCTGCATAATTCATATTATCTCGTTTGAAAACTAAAAAATCACACCACGGCAGTTGCTTGTAGGAAGCTACTGAACAATTTGTTATGTACAAGTGCAAACATTCTTTTAACATGAGGTCAACGGTCAACACATTACACATAACTCCTAATTGTATAACTTATTGACTTGATTATTGTGATCACTCATGAAGCTCATGCCGAGAGTTACAAAAAAAACGCTTGCTAAAATCTAAAATTTATTATAGATAGTAAAGGGTTTCACCGCAATGTAAGATTCAACCTAAGCATAGTGTTCAGAAAAAAGAGTACGATGCTTTCGATATTTTGTTATTTTACTGTAAAGCAATTGTAATAAAGTTTGAGCTCGTAACAATTTGAAAATAAAGGAGAATCAAGATTTCGTATAATTTCAGTTAAATTGCAAGGAAGTTGAAGAGTAATACTAAACTAACTAATTTACTTATCGCCTTAATGCAAAATAAAATATACTAAATGAAAATACAACAACATATTGAACCAAGATACTAACAAATTGAAACACTGGATTTAAAAACGAATACTTGGACTTTAAAATTATGCACTAAAACAACGAAAAAATTGTTTAAATAAACGTTTCTCAAAGATCAATTGTTCAAGTTAAACGCCACGCTGCTTCAAATGACCTAGAATCTAGACATGGTCAACTACGGGAAATTTCCCGCCGGTCCGGGTCGGGTCGGGAAACAGGAAAACCAATTTCCCGCCCCGTTCCCGGACCGCCCCGATCAGTTCGGGGAAAGAAAAAGCCTTTCCCGGACCGTTCCCGACCCGGACCGATCGGTCCGGGAACGGGAATTCCCGTTCCCGAACGACAGTCTAGTCCCCACTTTAAATAAACATAGGTTTATGTTGTTAATGGTTTAAATGATCATAAATTGTGACTCTACTAGGAAATTAGTTTCTCACTATTTTTTATTTCATACATTAATTTAGTTATTGCAGTTTGAAATAAGAGAAAAAATGCTTCAAAATACAAGAAGTAATAAAGACATATATATGGTACGTGGGTCAAAGTAATAATTATTTGAAATTCTTTTTATAAGATTTTCTATACAACAGAATCCAACCTTAGGTCAAATTTAAAAAATTTGGTCAGTTATTAAGCTGATTTAAGAAACAAAGATCAAGACAAAACTGTATTATACAGTCAAATAAATTTACAATAAAGACATCGATGACTCTAAATTAAATATAAATAGTTAAATGTGGTAAAATAAAAATAAACGTACTAACAATAAGTTTGAGTTATAGTTTATCTATACTTGCACTGTTTGCGACTTAAAAATAGCCAAAATGGACTAATAAAATAATCCAACACCATTGACTTATAGAATTTTCAAGTAAGTACACTCGACAAGGGTTTTTATACGGTGAAAGATTCCAAGCTCATCCCTACAACAATGGAGCGTGAAAGGAACCCAGCCAAGATTAGTAGCTTCGAAAAGACGTCGACTCATATAGGTTGCAATATTTTTGCAGCTACAATTTATTCAATATTTTTAATGATAAGACTTTCAAGTTTGCTTCGTATATGAGAACACCACGGTTCTTTAGTTTGTGGGACCAAGAACTTCAGTTTAGTATTTTCCACGTATGTATTTAAATTTTTAGCAGTTGGTCTTCCGCCATTTCAATGGATCTCGACAAGAGCTATAAGAGTAATGCAGTAAACAATGTTAATTTTTACTACGTAACGCATTATAACATTATGCTGTAGCTATTAAAAATCGTAACTAATTAATTGCTAATTATTATAAAGTTTATTAATTTATGCCATACATACGTAGTCAAGAGAAACCAATACAAAAATTCAAAATAAGATCACGCAGCCTCTTTTCTGATTTCTGGAGTCAAATAGTGACGTGGAAGGCAGTGAAAATAATTTCATTTAAATAACAAAATGTATTTTAAAGGTATAAAATTCAATCTGATTTAAAAATCCGAACTAACTTTGAAAATCATTACAATTTCTAGTGTACATGTACCGTATTTTCTCTAAAGAAATGGAGCATCGAAGAGAAATGACATTGATATAGTAGACTCGTGATATAAAAATGTATAAAAATAACATTGTTTCCTTCAAATTTAAAAATGAGGGTGCGTATAAGAAATGAAATTTTGAATAATTTATCATCTAAAAACATGAATTATTTGAAATGTTTTAAATTTAGGAATTTAAAATATATATTATTAAATGCTGCCCAAAGTGTTGACCCATGTATGTGCAATTTAGGTGTTTTTAAAAAGTGCAAAATGGGTTATTTCTTCATTTAAAACAAGTGCAAAATTGGTTATTTGTAAATTTAAAAAAAGTGCAAAATGAGTTATTTGTACATTTAAAAAAGTGCAAAATGAGTTGAGTTATTTGTGCATTTACAAAAAGTGCAAAATGGGTTACTTACACATTTTTAAAAATTGCAAAATGATGCATTTACGTGCTTCTACAAAAAGTGCAAAACGACGTATTTAAAAGTTTCTTAAAAGTGCAAAATGTTTTACTTACATTTTCGATGTTCAAAATCTCTAATTATGCTCGTAGAAAATAGAAATTCGTTGTCATATTTTATTCATACGTCCTAGTTTTGCAAGTAAACCTCCTTTTCTACTGGGAGGACAATGCAAACTTGCCAAGTCTGATGGTGCTCTTTAGAAGTGGTTTTGAAACAAGTATTGCCTAAAATGTAAAACAAAATCAATTTGACAATGTTATTGCATATATTTTCGCTTGAGAAGGATGTATAAAATACACCATGTCATTCACGACATCATTTATGTACGATCCCTTATTAAATCTTTATTTACATTGAAATATTTATATTTGTATTCAAATTACCATCAATTATTATCGCGGACGCAAAATCATCATACTAACACTAACGCTAACGTCGTAGGCGACAAAGATCCGTCAAACACTGTTGACCGTACCAAGTTCATGGGGACAGTATAGGGAGTTGAGGATTTTAAAAACTTCACAGAAATGCAAGTTGACCCTCATGTTTAAAGCTCCAAAGCCATATAGCTACAGTTAAAGAAACTGTATCAACCCACTAATCCGTGAGCGTAAATATGATAAAAGAACGAGTCCTGTTTCCGGTCGTGATCACGTATATTTTATTTGAGATTCTTGTTATAAGATTCTCTACAAATACTGTTAACGCACATCCCCACAAAATTGGAGCGTGAAAGCCCCAATCAAAATTATAGCTTCAAAACGATCCTGTTGCAATATTGTTGCTGCTGCTTTTAGCTACACAATCTTTTGAATGATAGAAATGTCTTTACGAACACATTCTGGACAAGCATATTATGAGAACATCTTAAATGTTACCATGCAAGATCTACACGATATTTAATCTTTTTTGTTTTATTCCTTTCCAATGGTTAGTTAGGTAAATAAAAATAGCCGTCCCGCCTCCTGGAGTGAGACAGCGACGTGGAAGGCAGTTCAAATAATTTCCTAATTATTAAAAAAAAATAGCTATTTTTGAGGTACAAGAATTATGTGTAAAATAATACGTCATGTCATCCACGACAACATTTATGGACAATCCCTTAATTAATCTTTGCACCAAAAATCATTTTATACATTGAAATATTTATTTTTGTATTCAACTTACCGTCGCAATCGTTATCAAGGAAATTCGAACTGAGTCCCAAAATATTTATGTTTCCGTATCAACTTCTTAAGTATTTATTAGTCGTCGTAAAATAATGAATTGTATTTTACGGTAATGGTAACACTAAATAAAAACAAGTTTGTGGGAAGCAGTTTAAAATTTTTGAATTACATATTAGTATATGTATTTACCAGCTTACATTAATTAGCGAATAGTTTGTTAAATACTCTTAATAAACTGCATATATGACTTGCTAATAAATTAAAATAAGTAATTGCTCGAAAGATTATCGCTTATGAATTATTTTGTTTAAACTGAAATTATTACTAAATTAGAAAACGGATAAATTAAAATGATACGAAAGTAATTTTACGAAAGATATCGAAACCAACTGAAGTTTAGAAGTAGAAGGAGAGAGTGGGCCAGACTACTACGGGATGGGCTCACCAGTCTGGCATCAAATTGCACAACATGGAAACAGAAATATCAATAGAAACGAAGAATTCAATCAATACGGACAATACGGTAGCTTCATTTCAATGACATAATTATCCATAACTTATTTGTAATTAAGGAGTGTGCAATTCCGAACTGAACCGAACCGAAACCGAAGTACAGACTTGTACTGTAATTATGACAGGTTTTCAATTTTAATTTTCCAGCAAATATCTAACACAAGTGCAAAGGCATAAAATTACAAATACGTAACTACAAGTTCAAAATTGCTTATGCCTGTATTATATAATTATGAACCTAACTACAGAAACACATAGCTTGTCTTTTTATGCACAGTGTATTACAAGTTACAATTTTTTATTTTTTTATTATTTTGTATTTAACCCCACGAGACTCCACCTACTAAGTACCACGTAACTTTAATTTCAAAAATAGAATTGGGCTTTAGTTTAATTTGATTTAAATATCAATGAGATTTTGACTTGATGCGCCGATTAATTTAAAGCAAGTAGAAGGAAAGTTAAAATAGATGAATGCAATCCACTAAAAATAGAGAACGAAGCAAGGCTCCGTCCATAAATGCTGTTGCTGTTATGGTGTGGCAAATGGGTTGAGTAGGGTATTGATGGCAGATAATGTTAAAGACGTTTACCTGAAAGATAGTTTGAGTGACGTCATTTACGGACTTTCGCAATAAACGAGTGATATTTTTGTCCTTCCACTCCCTTTCCATACCACTCAAACTAGTTTATGAATTCTGGTAACAATACAGTAATATTTCATTAGTCAGTGCATCTAAAACATTCTAGGTTTGATTGTGCCTTGAAATAAAATTTAATAGTGTGTGTCGATGTTTAAGGGATAATTTCAGTCAGGGGCAGACTGGTTACTTTTAGGGCCCGGAAATATTTAATGACCAGGTTTGGCGATCAGGGGTCCCACACTGAGCCAAGGGGCCCAAGGCTCCCGTTTACGTAATGTATAAGGAATCGGGGGCCCATCGGGAATTTCCCGAAATGAAATTGCTTATGGCCAGTCCGCCCCTGATTTAAGTAAATCGAAAAACATATATTAAAATACAAGTAATAACTTACAGAATTTTGCTTTGCATTGTTGTTTGTAACCGTTGTGCGCAGTATAATAAATAATCAGCCCTCCTCGTAAAAAACAATGGTTTTGGGACGTGGTAATGCACCATGAGTTCAGGAAGTGATCAATATCCTTGGAAAATAAAACATTTATTTAATTTTTATGTCGCTTTTCTATTCCGTAAAATTTCGTAGCCAACCTGGGCTTATTGTTAGTAGTATTAATATTTGTCTCCCTAACTGACGCAATAATTTATTTCCATCTAGAAAAAAGTTTGTGCACGTTATTCAAAAAAATCCAAAATGCCTCAAAATATTTCCTCATGCTTAATATTGCTTTATATAATTGTATCACAAACTATTCCCTATGCCTTTGGAGGCAACATTCTGTTTTTTACAAATTCTTTCTCCAGTCACAGTCATCGAATAGGTTTAGAGCCACTTGCAATTAAACTAGCTGACAGGGGCCACAACATCACGTTTATCACCCCCCTCAAAAGTAAAGTTCAATCCCAGCCGCATCCAAATATCACCGAATTTTGCACAAAAGAAATATTCGAGGCTAATCTTCAGTTTGTTGCAGAAGTTGGATTTGGTGGGATGAAGACTCGTGTGAATGCAAAGTACACTTCAGGCATGCAAAACAGCACGTGGATGCTTGAACTTGCCTTTAAAATATTGGAGTGCACAGTGAAAAGTAGAGAGGTTCTTGAACTGTTCCAAAGCTCAAAATTTGACATGATTATTCTAGACAAGTCATCGATGGGGGACGCCATCTTTGGGTTTACGTACAAGTTTAATGTTAGTAAAATTATTTACTACAGCGGTGCAGCCTCCCTTTTGCCATGGGAGCACGATCTTCATGGAATTCCGAATGAAATTTCTTGGGTTCCATCATGGCAGAGTAAATACCAAACAAGAGATCTTTCATTTTTTGACAGGCTCCAAAGTGAAATCTCAATTCTGACTTTGGATACACGCTGTATTATCTCCCAAAAGCTGACAAACTAATTCGAGACGAATTAAACTTGAAAGAAATGCCCCCTCTGCAGGATCTTGCTCAGTCAGAGTCTCTTATTCTTTTAAACGGTCACTACTCTGACACTTTTCCAAGATCATCACCACCGTTCATTGTGGATGTGGGGGGTATGCACCTTCAAGAGTCGAGTGGGATACTTCCCTTTGTACGTAACGCACAAACTTATTTCATGTTTGATTAAATTAGTTTCTAGAAAAACAAATAGGCCATTTGAAACCTTTGCTCAGTAATAATTTAGGTCAAAACTATTACCACAGGCCTGTATTGCTCGTTGTGTTTCTTTTAATTTTTTTAAAGGCTAGTTTTTGATAGACGAATTATAGGCTGCCAATATAAAATTAAATGTTATGTGTAAAATGTTTTAAGGATCTTGAGAGCTTTCTTTCGTCTAAGGACTCAGAAGACCCAGCCGAGTTTTTGTATATTAGCTTAGGAAGCGTCTATCATAGTTCATATCTCCCACCAAAATTAGTTCGAATATTTTTAGAAGCTTTTAAATCCTTGGCACCTCTCAAATTTAATTGGAAGTGGGAGTCGGCCCTTCCAGAAAATATACCAGCAAATGTCTTACTGCAGAAGTGGTTTCCTCAAAACGATGTTTTAGGCAAGTCAAAGTACAATCAGAACAATTTATTAACTTAAACACAAAAATTAGCAATTTATTTACTCATTTTATAAACAATTTCTTATTCAGCACACCCAAAACTTCGTGGGTTTGTGACCCAAGGTGGTCAAGTAAGTATTCAACAAGCAGTTTACAACGGAGTGCCCCTAATTATTTTTCCTGTTGAAGGAGATCAGGATTACAATGCCAAGAGGGTTAGAAGTGCTGGAAACGGTATTGAGATGGAATTCTTTGATTTAACAGTTACAACGCTTCGAGAGGCAATACACACACTGCTGATCAACAAAAGGTGAACAGAATAGCGCTAATATCACCAATATGAATTGCTGGTGTTATGTTTTGACACATCCTTTGATACTTAAATAAAACCTTTAAAGTTTATTTTAATTCCACGCAGTTACTTTCAAGCTGCGTCGAAACTGTCAAAAGCCTCCAAACAACGTCCGATGCACCCCCTTGACTTGGCTGTTTGGTGGACAGAATTTGTTTTAACTCAGGACGACGTTTCCTACTTGAGACCGCTGACAAAAAATGTCACATGGTGGGTATTATTATTATTATTATTATTTTTATTGAGCACCATGTAAATCATAATACTGATCCACACAGACACCGCCAAGGCCAATAAGGCCCATTGCGGACGTCCCATTATAACAATGTTTAATTTTGGCCAACGGGATAACCAGTGACATATGAAACGTCACCGGATTTTCCCGTACGGGCCTTAATCTTAAACAGGATTTAATACTAAATGGAAGGAAGTGAGTACCTAGCGAAAATAAAAACAACCTACGACACCTAGCTAAGGAAAAAAGGATCAGAGTTTACTGCTCATCACCCAACTAATTGGTACTAGACCTGACAAATTAAAGTTCCAAATAGAAACATACTACACATGAGTGTAAACTACAGTCTTCGCCTTGAATACAGTCTACCTCAGACTAAACCACGCTACTGATGCTGTCAAACCTTCCCACACAAAACTCACACCACAGCGATGCTACACCGTGCCACACAGTATACGATCCACACGACAAGGATGTAACCTGCCGAACCACCCCGTGCACATTGTAGAAACAATACACTATGTAGCTACGCGGCAGCACCGCGAGGAGTGAGAATCACGTAGGAAAATTCAACAGTAGCACAACGAGGATTAAAAACAAAATCCAAATTCAACTTTTTGAATTACTCGAAAAAGTGATTGGGGGTAATATTTTGATAGGAATTTCCACCTCACCATCGTTACGGACTAATTGCCCATCCCAAGAGTAAGGTTTGGAGACTCACGACAATTATTTACCACAAAAAAGAAAGGAAAATAGAATCAAAATTCCTTCCGAGTAAAAGTGCACTGCCGCCTAGCAGGCAGCCAGAGTGCGAATACACATGGTGGGTAACCCGCTCCTTGGACGTGTGGGCTTTTATTTTTGCAACATTACTTTTTCTTGTGACTGTAGCTATGGTTTGTTTTTATTTCAGTCTTAAAATTATGCTAAACGTATGTTTTAGTAATAGCACGTCAATGGTGCTTACCAAAAAAAATATTTAATGTGCTAAGCATACCTTCCTATTAACGTAGAAAGCTCATGCCATAGTTTACATTAATCAATTTCGGTCAATAAAATCAATGCTAAAAAATTCAATTCTTCTGTTTTTTTATTTACTTGTGCCTTTAGGATATACAGCATACTATATGTTATCACAAAATCAGGCGTGCTTGGGTGAGCGGTTAGGACTGCAGACTGTAAAAAAATTTACAGCCTCAGACCCGGCTTCAATCCTCGGCCACTGCTAATCGTTTACGGCTCGGTGTTGTACGGTAGACGTCACTGGATGGTTGACTGAAACCCAATCCCCTCCGGTGCTTCTTAGTGACCACTACTTACTGTAGGGGCCTAGGGAATGAGACTCCTTTACTGTGGAGGAAGGGATGGGTGAAAGGGTACAAAGACCGAGACGATCTAACGCGGTAGCCTCCTATTTCCTCACCCACAGTGACTGGTTGAGTCTGGTTGTATGAACTTCGGTTACATCGACCCAATGAATAAATTATTATTATTATTATTATATGTTATCACAAAGTTACGCGACCTCCGGCTCTGTCGGGGATTAGATTATCAGCTATTCTACATGTAAAGTATGTTTTTTGAACTTGTGCTACTGCATCCAGTGCGTGTTCCGTTGTTCCGTATTCTCATTATTTGAGAATTTAGGTTTTGCCACAACAGAACACAAAAATCGAGCAGCTTACCTTCAATCCTCGAATCATATCTTGCAATGATCTAAAAACGAAATCATGCGGCTACTAATCGGCTTTGTGGATAACATTAGTAATCTTCAATTTAAAAAAAATATCTCTCAAATTTCAAAACGTATTCAGTTTACTATTTAGTCCTTGTAAACGACTATAAATTACAAGTGTCGCCACAGACGATAAATTGTGCAATGAATATTACGACGTAGCGTTGTAATATTTAAATAAAAATAAATACTAGCGATTTATTCAACAGTTCACTTTTCATTATATTTTCACAATATTAGGAGAATCTCGGGTCAGAGGAAAACAATGACCAAGTCTGTCACCCTCCAAGCCTCAAGCAGATCTGTCAATATTTTCTGTCGTTCAGTCAATCGTTCATTGCTATTTCCTCCTTCCGTATGATTTATCATTACAGTTCATCAGGTTTTACTTAAATTTCATCACTCATCAAAAATTAAATCAATAAATTGTTGATTTTAAATTATTCAAATTAAACAATAAATCTTGAATAATTCTGCACTCGTTTCTCTTGTAACATTTCTCCCCCCATTAGGAAAATAATTATTTTGCTTATCATTTTTAGTAGTGAAACAGTAATCTGTAAATTTAGACGCCTTGCGTCAGCCAGGAGCAGCAGATTTAGACAGCCAGGTTCAGCTCCTCCAGGATCATATGTTCCTTGGTACATCCAAAAAGTCAATTTTCTATCTTGCTGTTGTCTTTTCATTTTTGTAGTCACATACGTCACCTTGATCAAATCGAAATAGGTGACAATAATCAGTTTTCGTGACCAACTGTTGCCACTTGTGTCAAACAGCTTACTCTTTCCCCCACCGTCACAGAAAACATTGTCGCTGCCGTGATCTCGATCCAGAACTGCTAGTAATTCAATGTCATTCTCGTTGTTTTTCGTTTTGTCAATCCCAACATTGTCGTAAAATGCATGATTTGATTCATTTTGTGTCTGATCTTTAGATTGAAAGTTCTTGTTCATATTTTGACATGACTTAGTCTTTTCATTTAATTCAAATTCAGATAATTCGAATAGCATCAATTTTTCCATAGCGTCAGGAAAAATACTTGAAAGAATCGGTTTTGGGACTGTAGCGCCATCTAGTTTTTTTCCACCTCCTGGCAAAGTAACCGTCACAGCATCTCCTTTGGCCTCAGATATACCATCTGAATGCAATAGAACGGTAGAATGCTCGCGCTTGGCCGGCGCAGCAGAAAAAGGTTGTGGTAGCAGCACAGAGCCCCAGGGTGTATGTGTAGCAAATTGTGTCCTGCAGACGCATCCACAGAACCAGAAACAAGACAGACAGAAGCGCTACGGCGACTTCTCTCTAGGCGTTGCAAAGCGCGACGGCGCTGGCCTTCGTACAAACGTTCTTTATAACGTCGTTCAACTTGCGCCATCTCATGTTCACGCAATCGAGCGAAATGCGCTTCATCAAGGCGTAAAAGCTCTGCTTCGACTTCATCCTCTTGAATGCCACTGTGTGAAGCAGAGTGACGAATCCTTTCGTTCGCTGTAAAATAATTTTTGGGCTTGATTATGGGCCCATTTTCAACGTGCGTCTTCAAATTTTGATTTTGGACCTCCGTAGATCCAATTAGAAATACAATAGTCCTTGTTCTCAACGTAGACGAATGAGCAACCATAGATCCATCCCCCAAACTCTCGCTCGCTTCCATACCCGAATCACGGGACTCTGGACAACCGAAGCGACTCGAAGGACGTCCAGTGTTGACCTTCAAACTCCAACGTTGATCAAAAACATCATTGTACGCCCTCATTTTTAATCAGCTGTTGAGCTTCTAACAAGCAGTATCGTATTCAGAAAAGACTCCGTTTTCAAGCACAAGTAGGTCTCGGGATTAGATCCCGGCCAAGCCCCCAAATGTAAACGACTATAAATTACAAGTGTCGCCACAGACGATAAATTGTGCAATGAATATTACGACGTAGCGTTGTAATATTTAAATAAAAATAAATTCTAGCGATTTATTCAACAGTTCACTTTTCATTATATTTTCACAATATTAGGAGAATCTCGGGTCAGAGGAAAACAATGACCAAGTCTGTCACCCTCCAAGCCTCAAGCAGATCTGTCAATATTTTCTGTCGTTCAGTCAATCGTTCATTGCTATTTCCTCCTTCCGTATGATTTATCATTACAGTTCATCAGGTTTTACTTAAATTTCATCACTCATCAAAAATTAAATCAATAAATTGTTGATTTTAAATTATTCAAATTAAACAATAAATCTTGAATAATTCTGCACTCGTTTCTCTTGTAACAGTCCTGAACCAAAAAATGTGTATTGTGTTTTTAATTATTGATAGTGCGGGGTTGGTCTTTTATTTCCAAAGATTCTAACAGGCTATAAAAGCCAACTTTATTTTTCGAATATAACGAGCAATATACTAAAATAAGTACAATTGTTGAGATATTTGTTTTTTACCACATTCAATGATTAAAATCGGTTGATTATATGTTAAAAAACGGTCTAACTAACAAAAGTCACAGTTCTTAGGGTTTTTGGTAACGTCTGACGCTGTGAAATCTGGACTTTTTGGCGGCAAGTAAGTAAGTGAGTAAGTAAGGGCTTTATTGTCATATTTCACACAGCGAATAAATACACTGATTTTCGGGAACAGACATTTATAATATATATTTAAGACTGCTTAAGTAAAGTTATTATAGTTAAATATAAATAGCGGCGGCGGCCAGTGTACCTTGCTATGTTTTGAAATAATGCGGCAAGGATACACATCGATAGCTGCAGAAACGTGAAGTCGCAAGGCAATACCAAAGTACTGGAGATACAAAGGGAGCAATGACCTTTGGTTTAATGTTCAGATTTAGCATTTAGTCATTTAATTTTTTGCCGTATGTAAATTACATACCTCTACCGCTCCTTTTTAGATGCTGAGCCTAAGCATATTATAAAATAGTCACAGCCGTCCGTCTGTTGACCGTACACTATAGGTCACAGTTTTCAACCTATTAAGTTTAAACAATTTTTAACGACCACAAATTTGCGCAGGTAGGTTTGTATCGTTATTTTATTTTGCTCAATCTGACATTTTCTCTACAATTAAGGGCTGAATGGACCCATGTCAAAACGCCCTAAAGTGTAAGTCACTAAAAACGAGTAAAGGGACACTGCACAAACGGCTCCAGCCAAATTTACAGCATTTTTAGACCCGCATATCTATCTTGACACCCTCTTAGGCATTGCGTAGATAATTATTTTAACCATTGGGTGTCATCATTTTCGAAGTGACCTACCCTCAACCGCCTCGATGGATGGCTCTATTTATGTACGACACCAATGCTTATACCTTGCGTGATTGTACTGAATTTATTCTTACAACGGCAACGGCCTTGTCAAAATAGCAATACTTGTACCCTGCGAACTGGCAACACAAAATAATGTATCTCGCTTACTCGTACCGGCGCTATTACTACGACAGCCACTCCAAACAGCCCCACTCGTACCCTGCTAGCTTGTAGTCTCAAAAAGCGTACTCTAACTTGTATGGATGCTATTTTCGCCCTGCCTTTTTGTACAAGAAAAACTCGCACTGAGCACACTCGTATTAGTCGTACCCTTTGTAGTGAGACTAGTAAAATTCGTAACCAGCCCACTCATACCAGCGCTACTCCTACTAAGCCATCTTGTATCTATCTAAGGTTAGCCTTAGCTGCTGTTACCAAGCTCACTCGTACCAGCACCACTCGTACCCTGGTCACTAGTTTCATAAAATGTCCTACTAGGCCTAGTTAAATCTGCGCTGTTCTTAACAAGTTTACCTGTATCTGCACCATTAGTATCCCAAATATTCTTGCCAGCAAATCTCGTAAATATTTCACATTTTTTGGCGCTAACGGTGGTATTTTTACGTTAACCTCACTACAAACGTATTGTTCTACAGTGATCGAAACTATTCGTAGCATGCTCAACTACCTATCTAGCGCTTATAACGCCGAAACTTTAAAATCAGAAACTGTTTGACATGACATTTTTAATTACAAATCTATCTAAGAAACGTGGTTTTGCATCAGTTAGGCCATTTTGTAATTTTTCCTCAACTGATTTCAATGAATGAGAGGTCAAACTAATCTCGCAGAAATGATCTTTATTTTGGTATATTGTTTATTAAAATCGAATAATAAACTTAGGGTTTATGGCATGTATACAATCTTTAGAAATAAATGGTCTACCCTGTATGATGTAACCATTTAAATTTTTTATAACGAACAAATATAACGCAAAGAAAAAGACCAAAACATAGAATTAATTGTAGATTATGTTTAATTACAAACTGTAAATTGGTATGGAATATAAACGAACTGTCATTAGGCAAAAATTATTGCAAAAATAAAATAATAAATTGTTATTTAATCAATTTGCAAAATACTGAATGGTAAAGGAAGCTAGCGTGTAATTATTCTAATATAAATTTTCAAATAATAAGCACGTTTGTCTATTGATTATATATCCCCTGCTTTCGTTTATTCAATTAATTATTGCAATAGCTGTGGCTACCAATGAGTAATATCAATTACGTCAACAAGTATTATTAACGATATATGTGATTGCGAAAGAAAAAATTCATTGAAGGTAAAATGTATAATAGATATTTCGAAATGGTCCTAGTTTCTACTTTACAGTGGCATACAGATCCATTAGCTTTCTCAGTAGGTTCTATTTTAATTTCACTACGGCAGCTTAAACAAATAATTGTATATTGTTACTCTGTGCATATTAGAACATATAAATACAGATATAGACAAGTGTAATAAAAAAACTGTTTAAAAATAAATTCAAAATATATTCGCCCATGTTTACAAAGAAAACGTAGGTACTCTCTTAAAAATCTTCTATCAATATCCTCAAGTTTAAAGTCACAAAAAGCAAAGTGTTTTTGATTTTAAAACTTTGTTTCGATGGCACTCAAGAAAATAACCGATAAAATATCACGTTTTCTTAATTTAGAAGAAAACACGCTAGCTTTTAGTGTAGTTCTAAAAATAGGTTCAGTATTAAAGCTCGCCCCATACGGAAAAACTAGTCTTGCAAAAAAGCAAACATTAGATGAATATGTTATACTACCATTACAATCACTGAATGTACTATATCCAGAAAAAAGCCAGGAAAATGTCATTGAAAAGCAATACAAAGTTTTTACAAAATTTTGGAAAATGTTTTTTTATTATATTCATGCCATTGTAATTTGTATATCTTGTGTCCCTACTATCTTTTTTACCTTAAAATTATTTGTATTTGTAAACTTAAATGAATACAATGATTTAGTAATTTCTTTAATTATTAAAACTGGCCTCGCTTGTATATCGCTATTTGAAGTTGCTTCTACGCTGCTGTGCGGCGCCGATGATCTTGTATTGGTTATTAACGAAATCGAAGTTCATAGTCAGCAATCTGAAAGCGTATTGCAAAATTCAAAGTATAGAAATGTGTGGTTCGGGTCTGTAGAAGCAAAATTATATTTCATTGCGACTGCACCTGTTTTTGTATTGATTCAACTTGTTATGCTTTTAATGAATTATGTTGAATACAACACTAATGCCGCATACAATTTGTTCAGTTTACGAATTGTGGGTTCATTTCAGAATCATGGAATGTTTAGTTTAGCTGTAAATTTAGTAGTAGAGACCTATCTCATTTTTACGAATACTCTCAATCATACCAGATTAATGACAGTAACAGTAGCTATTATTTTGACAGCAAAAATTCAAATGCGGGAGTTAAGGTAAGAATATATTTATCTAGTATTAATCAATTTATTACTTGAAATTAAATTAAGTGTAACTTCACTATAAAACTTTGGATATTTGTATATTTCTAATCGTATTTTTGTTTATACTACTTTAGTACCACAACTATAACTAGAAGACACAAGATCGACAAAATAGTGGCAAACTACAAAAAAAATTACGTACTTAATATTTATACTAATTCTCTCTGCCGACGCAATCTTCCATTTTATGCTTCTGTACTCATTATCGTGGGAATATTGTCCTCATATGTAATTCTTGCAAAATTGGATTCGCTCCCATTTCTTCTTTATTTTCTTTTTGCAGCAATTTGGGTAATTATAATATTATACATTGTAGTTGGGTTTTCTGAAATTGCCACTGTTGTCTCTGCCTCACCAAAACACCTACTTGATTTAAATTCAAAATTCTTGCAAAGTAATTGCCGTGGTAAAATGTTAGATGTACGGTATCGCAGCATTAAAAAAATAATAGCTTCACTGAATTCAATTAAATTTGAACTTGGGTCACTTGGACTCGTTACAATTGACTTACCTGCATTTATGGTGAATACTATTGTAAGTTGGGTCCTTGTTATTTTAGAGAAATAGTTTTTTAACAGTTGTAGCATAGTCTTGACTTTGGATGTTATTTCAAAATGCGTTCTAAGATACGACTAAAATGTATAATTCAAAATATTACTTTTTATAATTTTTTTAATTTAGTATTTTGTACATATTTTAAATGTATATTTTTTATTCCACACTATGTCTTATTTCTACAGCTATGTATATTGCAATTTTTATATTTTCAATTTTATTGTATTTAGACTATGATTAATGCTTTTATTAATCATTTATTTCTGACCTGAAGGAATGTTCTTTTGTGTGCATATTTGGTATTATTTAAGTCTTAAAATTATAGTAAACCTATGTTTTAGTAATAGCACGCCAATGATGTATACCAAGAAAAATATTTAATGTGTTAAGCATACCTTCTTATTAACCTATAGTGAGTTCATGCTAAAGTTTACAATAATCAATAAAAATCAAATAAATTACTAAAATGCTACAAAATTCAATTATTTTATGTTTTAAAATTAATAACTGAAGTGCCTTTATGCTATACTGCATACTGCATACTATTACATTATGTTATCACAAAGTTACGCAACCTCCGGCTCTGTCGGAGACTGGATTAACAGTCAGGTATTTTGCAAATTGAAAGTATATTTTTTAAACTTGTGCTACTGCATTCAGTGCGTGCTCATCACATTTCGCATTTTACATGTGTTTACTTTTTAAATAAACCCGATTACAAGAAACCAAGACAATAGTCAAGAAATATAGAAAACCCCTGCTTATCGGCTTATCCCTTTTCCTGTCGCTCTCACATTCTTATTTGTTTTGTATTTTGCAGTTTACAACAATGTTCACCTGCCAAATAAGCCAAATTAAATTAATTTAACAAGTATAAAGTTCATATGTACACTGCAATGCTAATTACATTACAATAGTGAAGACAATCATAAATAATAATAAATAAATCAAAAACAGTAGAATCGAGACCCACTTTCCATGCCATACTATCCTATTCATAATATTGCATATTAAAAACATAAAAATGAATTATTACCTACATTGCAAATTGAAAAACATTACTATGTTGCTTTCTCTGTGGGGTACGAATAGTCAAGGTATGACTACGTCCAGGGTATACGAATTGGCAATATACATCCGAAACCACAGTGTGCGAAAAGTGCAAAATGTTCTGTTTACAGGCTTTTACGATCATTGTAATTTAATTTATAAAATGACAAAATGATGTGTTGGATTAATACTGTATTTTGTGTGGTTAATAACAGTAACAGTTAGGGATCGCTTTGATTTGATGACATTCCATATGTTAAAGATATCGACGTTTACGCAATGGCTATAAGCTGATGACACGGGGTTGATCGGATCAAATCGTATGTGAATAACCAAAATGACCCATATCTATTTCTAGCCAACAGCAATATCCTTTATCTACATAAAAAAATATATTTTTAAAAAATGCAAATAAAAGATTTCAAACTTTTTAAAATCATATGTAAATAGAACTTCATACATTTGTCAAAAATACATTATACTAGAAAATATTACACTTTTTTTAAACATGTAGAAAGAACATTTTTCACTTTTTAAAAACATTTTAGTAGAACATTTTGCAGATTTAAAAAACAAATCTGTAAGTAAAATATTGTGCACTTTTCAGTTTTCAGAAACACATAAATCAAAATGCTTTACACTTTCAAAAATACTTAAATCGAAAATTTTTTGCTTTACAAAAATATGCAAATAGAATGGCTTGCCCTTTTTAGAATCATGCAAATAGATCGTTTCGTACTTTTAAAAAACATGGTTATCATGTTAGTTCATTAATTCAATTAAAACAATTTTGAAATAAGAAATATTTCTTTAATAAAGAACGGAAGCATTTTGGCACAAAATTCAAGTCCAAAACCAAAAGAATTATTGCCCGAGTCCATCTAATTCCAGTTTAGTTTAAATCTGCACATTTCAGTGTACCTACTTGAGAAAAATTGCTTTTAAGAAATGCATGGACTTTGGAAATAATGCTTTCAGTTATGGACTGGACTTAGGCGACAATGCTTCTTCACTGACGATTTGTAAAGTAAAATTTTTATTATGCGTAGAACAGGATAAGACGTCGGGATTTTTCGTTTTATAATTTGATGCCGGATTTCGATCTGGTGAAATAATTAACTATCTATGTACTAATGAATAATTAATGTGTCTACCAAAAATATTGAAAAAAATCTTTCATAATTAATTAACTTAAAATTTAGTTTGTACTGTTCATGAATATTTTAGACTCGAGCATCATAACTATACAAATAAATACAAAATGCTATTGACAATTAATCCAAAATTATTCTCCTTAGTGTTAATAAACACAGGTTTATATTTTTAATGATCATTGATCATACAAATTGTGACTTTACTAAGAAACTAGTTTCTCACTTTTTTCCAATTTCATACATTAACTTAAATGTAACGTTGTAGAATTTGTAACAAAATTAACCTTTACATAAAAAATTACATACATATTAGACAAAGATTAGGATACTTGGGTCACAAGTATTATTTATTTAAAATTCTTTTTATAAGATTCTCTATACAACACGAGGTCAAAGTTTAAAAGGTTGATAAGCAATTAAGCTACAATTTAAGAAAAGTTCAATACATATAAAACTGTATTATACAGTCAAATAATTTTACAATTCATCGATAATTATTATCGTACTATCGTACTGCTGAATTCTGAATTCTTAGCAGGGATATACATTTTGTTTTAATTGCAATGCATTTACTGGTCTTGATGTTGGTTCTATAAATTTGGTCAAAAAATTATTGGAATTTTCCCCTTTTTTTCCCCTTCATAGCAGAGCACATGGGAACACATGTGCCTATTTTTATATAGCTAAAGCAGCCCTAATATTATCACAGTAGAATCACTGTTTTAAATCTGGATAATTTACATCGAGTTAAGTTCAGTATTCTTCCACGTATTACCACACAGTTTAGCAGTGTTTGTTTCCAATTCCAATTGTTCTCGACGAGCTACAAAAGAGTAATGCAGTAAACAAGATTAATTTTCACTACTTAGCGCATTGCTTTAGCTATTTAGTATCAGAATTATGAATTTAATAATTAATTTTGAAAACTGCATAATGCAGGTTATTTGCGCATTTTTAAAAATTGAAAAATGCTTTATATACGTGTTTCCATGAAAATTTCAAAATATTCTACTTACATTTAAGATTTTTAATATCTGTATTTTTGCGTAAAATAAGAAACCACAGTCAAATTAAATTCATATGTTCCAGCCTTGCAAGTAAACCTCCTCTTCTACTGGGAAGAGAATAAAAACTAGCCAAGTCTGGTGTCTGATGATTCTGCACAAGTATTTTGGAAACAAGTATTTCCTAAAATATTTAAAAAATCAATTTGACAATGTTAATGGACATATTATTGCATGTACATCATTTATGGACGATTCCTTATTAAAACTTTCCACAGAAAATATATTTATTTACATTGAAATTTTTATTTTTGTATTCAACTTACAGTCGCAATTGTTATCGTGGGCATTGGAGCTGATTTTCAAAATATTTATACTTTCCCCGCATCAACTTCTGCATTAGTTATAGCTACATAATGAACTGTATATTGCTTTAATGGTAACAACGGGTGAAATGGTTTTTGTGGAAAGTAGTTTAAAATTTTGGATTTAAATATGAGTGTGTTAATTATTGCAAGTACCTAGCTACCTTCGTTAATTAGCCAATAGGTCGTTTAATACACTAAACTTCATATGACTTGGTAATACAATTAAAATAAATAGTTGTACGAAAGATTATCACTTATGAATTATTTTGTTTGAACTAAAATTACTACTAAATCAGAAAACGGATAAATTAAAACGATACGTAATTAATTTTACGAAAGATATTGAAACCAACTGAAGTTTAGAAGTAGAAGCAGAGAACTGGGCCGGACTACGCGGTATGGGCTCACCAGCACCAGTCTGCCGTCAAATTGCTCAACATAGAAAAAGAAATATCAATAGAAACGAAGAATTCAATCAATACAGTAGCTTCATTTCACTCACACATTGATAACTTATTTGTTATTAAAGAGCGTGCAATTCCGAACCGAACCGAAACCAAAGCCGAAGTACAGACTTGTACTGTATTTATGACTATGACAGGTTTTCAATTGCAATTTTCCAGCCAATATATCTAACACACGTACAAGGTTTAAAATTAAAAATATGTACTTACAAGTTAAACATATGCCTCTGAATTTTGTAAAGTAGGTATATGCATTAGGTATCGTCCATACATGACGTCGTTCGTGGGTAGGGTCTTGGGCCTATAGTCTGGTTCTGGTATTGATGACATGCATTTTGTTACAGATAGCCGTGTACATAATTTTAAAGCGATGAAGTATGAGGGTGGCAGGGTCCTATTAACAGAGTGATAAGTGAATTGAACTTTTATAAAAAAAATGAAATTTCATGACCTAATGAACTAATTTGAACAGTCTGTCTGTGGACCAAACCGAAACGATGCTAAAATACACACTGGTTCAATTCATCTGTAGGGGGGGGGGGGCACGTGCTACTAAAGTGCTTAGAAGACTTATACGCATTCGATAATTATTAATTACCTACGTTATTTATATTCATTAAGTTAAGACTCCAAATGAGTAACGAAAATAAAGTGTAATACCTAGAAAACTCAAAAATAAAAATAATACGTTTCAAAAATCTAGTAGATACAAATTTTCGATAGATTTACAAAACATGAAAAAAAAACATGGAATCAGAATATTTTGCTCCTTTTCAAAAACATTCAATTAGAACCTTTTGCACCTTTTCAAAAACATTCAATTAGAACATTTTACACCTTTTCAAAAACATGGAATAGAACATTTTACACCTTTTAAAAAACATGGAATCAGAACATTTTGCACTTTTTCAATAACATAGAATTAGGAAGCTTTGCAAGTTTTTGTAAATATTGAATTAAAAAATTTTACACTTTTTAGAAGTATGTAAACACAACATCTTGCATCTTGCACCTTTTCTAAAACATGTAAACATAACATTTTACACTTTTCAAAAACTCCTAATTAACATGTTAAGCATGTTTCTAACTTTGTTTACATGACATAGCTCATTTCGATTCTAGCTAAAAATGGATATGGGTAATTTTAGTTCTTCACATACGTTACGTGAGTTTATTTATATATTGTACATTGCCATTACAAAATCTGCAAAAATAAATAAAGTAATCCTTTCTAAAAAAACAGTAAAAATACTCATAAATAAATCAAAAACGGAAACAGAACCAATTTATTTATGTCATAAATTATAAAAATTATATAAATGCGTCATGCGTTATTAATTAAGTAACAATTTAAGGAAGCATTTTTAAATGTCTTTATTGCTGCGTTTTTATTATAACATGATATTCCTATTGTGACAGAATAAGAGATTGGGAGTTTTAGCTTTACAATATAAGACCGAATTTTAACCCTGTGGTACTATTCACTATCAATGTATGTATTGGCAAAATATTCAAAATCAATGCAGTTTTGTTTAAGTACATTATTACATATAATTCAAATCACTTACTACATTAGGTTAGTATTGCAAAAACTGACATTTTAATTGGTGCTGCACTAATTTAATCGACGTTCTAATGTTAAAACAAAATTCTTTGAAAGACAAGTACCGTACTGTTTCAAATAACTCCCCCCCCCCCAGGAGTTAGCTCAAACTTCGCCTCAACGCCCGGGAGTAATTAGAATCCGGAGTATCTTACGTTAGAACAAAAAACAAACCCCTTCCCATTTGATTCAATGCTAAATACTCAAAAAGTAATATTTATTTGAGATTCTTTTTATAAGATTCTCTACAACAAAAATGAGGTCAAAGTTAAAAATTTGATAAGTAATTAAGCTAATTTAAGAGAAGATTAGGACATAGCACTGTATTATACAGTCAAATAAGTTTACAATAAATCGATAATTATTATCGCCCTGTTAATAAAATACCACCTCGGATGTAACCAAGATCTATGTGTACATGGTGTTTAACGTCTTTCCTTATACCTTTCCAATGATCATTTGTTTGACTATCCTTTGGAGTATCATGTTAGCTGCAAAGCAACTGGATTTGCTTTTGCTGTAATTTCAGTGGATTTGGATAGAAGCAGTCACCCCTCCTTGAGCCTGGAGTCTGGAATGGAATAATTGCTTGAAAAACACTGCAATTAAAAAAATTATTTTGGAAGTAGAAATATGTATTAGAAAAAACGCCATGTAATCCACGACATATATTATGGACGATCCCTTAATAAAAATAAGCATCAAAAATGTTTTTAAACATTGTAATGATAATAATAATTTTTTTATTCACCTCACTGTCGCAATTGTTATCGCGGACATTTGAGCTGAGCCCCAAAATATTTTTAGTTTTTCCGTATCAATTTCTTAATAATTAGTCGTCGTCGTAAAATAATGAACTGTATATGAGAGTCATTCTGAAAGAAGCTAGTAATGAAACTAGCGACCAATCTGACCACCTCGTAATGACAAATAAAAGAATGAATAGTTTACTGGTATATGTTTAATATTTAGCAACCGGTTTCAATGTTTATTTCATATTTCGTCAGGCCGTTGGGTCCGTGGGTATTCAGTCTATAGTGTACAATTATTGAAATTATGTAATAATGAAGTTAACAAAACAAAAACTGTAATAATTTCAACAAAATATTAGTAAGTTTTCACTGTTAATGTTAACTGTTCAGAGCTGAAAATGGAACTGGTGTTTCTTGTAACTAACATTTAAATTACTTTTATACGGAAGATTTTCACTTATGAATTAATTTGTTTCAACTGAAATTATTTTTAAATCAGAAAAATCATAAATTTAAACGATACGAAAGTAACTTTACAATAGGTATTGAAACAAACCCAAGTTTAGAAGGAGAAGGAGAGAACTGGGCCAGACTAAAGTATGGGCTCACCACTCTAGTCTGCCAAATATTTCAACGTAATAATTAGAAATATCTATAGAAACGATGAAATCAATCGATACAGTAGCTATGACCCACTTGTTTTAATTAAAGCATCGTCAACTTGTGGTTAAATAGTGCGCGATTCCGATCCGAACCGAACCGAAACCGAAGCACCTATCTACGTAAGCACTTTTACAATGGCGCACGCAACGCTGGATGGATTCACAAAAAGTTTTTAAAATACTTCGGTTTTGGTTCGGTTCGGTTCGGATCGGAATTGCACAGCCATTATATCTACAATTTGACGATGCTTCAATTAAATTAGGTGGTACATAGCTACAGTATTGATTGATTTCTTTGTTTCTATTGATATTTGTAATTATGTTGAAACAATTGGCAGACTGGACTGGTGAGCTCATCGTCTGGCCCAGTTCTCTCTGTCTACTTTAAAGCTTCGGTTGGTTTAAATTTCTACCCTAAAATTACTTTCGTATCATTTTAATTTATCCTTTTTCTAATTTAATAACAATTTTAGTTGAATCAATCGGAATCAAGTTGAAAATCTGCAGTATATTAACTCATTTTAGTTTTTTTAACAAGTCAGTTATTAGAAAGTTGATACGGAAAAATTACAAAAATTTTGACAATTAGCTCTAATTAATGTCCTTCATAACATTTGCGTCGGTAAGTTGAATACAAAAATTAATATTCCTATGTAAAAAAAACATTTTTGTTCGAAAGAATTAATAGGGGATCGTCCATAAATGATGTCGTGTGTGACATGGCATTTTTTATACATTTCTAACTATAACCCAAATATTTTTTTATTTTTGAATTAGGAAATTATTTGGACTGCCCTCCACGTCACTATCTGACTCAAGGAGACAACATTCTCGTCTTGGTTCCTTATTCTAATTCGTCTGGTCAGCCCGAGTTAATTAAATTCGTAATAATATTATCAATTAAATAATTTCAATTTTAAATAACTAATGCATAGCGTTATAATGCGTTAAGGAGTTATTAAATTAACCTGATTTACTGCATTAATCTTGTAGCTCGTGAAATTGAAACTGCGGAAAAACAACTGCTAGAAATGTTAATGCGTGGAGAAATACTAAACTGAAGTTCTTGGTCGGACTGACTAAAGAACCGATGTGTTCTTATATATAAAACAGACCTGAAGTAGTCTCATAACTAAAAATATGATGTTGCCACAAAAGCAACAGCCAATGCTACAAGACTTACAAGCGAATATGAATCGCCTTTTTTTGAAGTCATTAACTTTGGTTTATTTTTTTATCGTTCCATTTGAAGAGATCAACTTGCAATTTTACTCCGTATGCAAATCCTCTTCAAATGTGAGTATTGCTCAGCATTGTTTCAGTCGAAATCGTGTTAAATGGTTTTAAGGGCCCATTTTGGCTGTTGTCAAAGCCTTAACACTGTAATATAGATAAACTATGATTCAGTGCTTGTATTTTTATTTTAATACATTTAGCTGTTTGTATTTAATTTAATTAGCAGTCATTGACTGTATAATACAGTTTTGTCTTGGTTTTCTCGTGAATCAGCTTAACTGCTCATTAACTTTTCAAGTTTGACCTCATGTTGTACAGAGAATCTTATAAAAAGAATTTCAAAAAATACTAGTTTTGACCCAAGTATCATCTGTGTCATTTCAAAACAATTTCCACAAATTTTTGCTTTCTTGTAAGTTAAGTATTAACGCATGACGCATTTAAAAACATATGAAATGAATCAAAGTGTCCTGCTTTAGCTTGTGATTTAAATTATTCATGCCAAATTTCACTGTTTTTGAAAAGGATTACCATAACCTTAATATGTATTATTTTTCAAATCTTCTCATGGCAGTCTATGCATAAAATTACATATAAAACAATAGCACATCAATAAACCAAGTTAAGTTCTTTATTTGTTCATGGTGGTTCCAGTATCTATAGAAAAACCAGGGCCGGACGAAGGAATCAATTTTAAGCAGCAATTTAATTTCATACAAAAACCAACATTTTGATTTTATTGATGGTTTTCTTCAGTAAAGCAAAATGCCTATTTACATGTTTTAAAAAAGTGCAAAATGTCCTTTTTACTTGACTCAGAAAAGTGCAAAATGTTCCATTTACACGTTTTGAGAAAAGTGGAAAATGTATTATTTCCATGTTTTTGAAATTTGTAAAAACTGTATTTTTGTGTTTTTGAAAAGTCTCAATATTCTTTTTACATATTTTTGAAAGGTGCAAAATGTTCCATTTACATGTTTTGAGAAAATTTAGGCAGCGGGGGCTGCCGGCTGCCTGCGCTGGTCGCATTATCCGGCCCTGAGAAAAACTATAATTACCTTCGTATCATTTTTATTCATCCCCTTTACAATACGCATACAATAACAGTCAGTTCAAATTAGTTCATTATTTCATAAAATTTTCTGTTTTTATACACGAATTAAATTTAAATAATATAAATTCTTCCAAAATTAAATGTTTTGAATCGCATCAAAAAACGATGTATCACAATTCTTAATTTCTCAAGAAATTCACAGAAAATGTTGCTAGATTTTACGACTAAATACATAGGTATACGTATGCATTTATGCATAGGTCATAGGATTGCTTTAAATCAATATTCAATTCATTTATCACTCTTTTAGGACCAAGCTATTTCCATACGTCATCGCTTTAAAATTACGTAAACGGCTATCGGTAACACAAGGCGTGTCATCAATACCGGAACAAGAATAGGCCCAATTATTACCCTACCAATTACGTCATTCATGGACGATTTCTAATGCATATTCCCACATGAATTAATTGAAAAGCATATAAGCTTAACTCATACGTGCATATTTGTACTCATACCTTCTACTTGTATTCGATATTGGCTGGAAAATTGAAATCGAAAACCCGTCATAAATACAGTACACAAGTCTGTATACTTCAGTTTTGGTTTCGGTTCGGTTCGGATCGGAATTCCACGCTCTTTAATTACAAGTACCTAAGTTATCGATGTGTCAATGAAATATAGTGGCACATAGCTACCATATTGATTGATTTCTTCGTTTCTATGTATATTTCTAATTATTTTGAAACATTTGGCAGACTGGACTGGTGGGCCCATCCTCTGGCCCAGTTCTCTCCTTCTCCTTCTAAACTTCGGTTTGTTTCCATATCCATTACAATTAACTTTCGTATCATTTTAACTTACCCGTTTTCTAATTGAAAAATAATTTTAGTTCGCACAAATTAATTCATAAGTGATAATCTTTCGTACAATAATTCATTATAATTTTATTAACAAGCCATATGCAGTTTATTGGGTATTGAACGAACTATTGATACATACTAATATTTAATTTCAAAATTTTAAACTGCTTTCTACAAAACCTTTTTACTCTTTACCATCACCGTAAAATACAATTCATTGTTTTACGACGACTAATAAATTAGGAAGTTGCTACGAGAAAATTACAAATATTTTGGCAATCAGCTTTAATGTCCGCGATAACAATTGCAACAGTAAGTTGAATGCAAAAAAAATATTTAAATGTATAAAAAGAGTTTTGATTTCATGTTTTAATAAAGGATCGTGCATAAATGATGTCGGGGTGACATACCGTTTTTTTACACATTCTAAACTATACCCCAATTTTTTTTTTTCTTTTAAAATTAGGACATTATTTGGGCTGCCTTCCACGTAAGTATATGGCTCCAGGAGGTGTGACTGCTCCTCTCCCTCTTGGTTTAGCTTGAATACGTGTATGCCCGAGATAATGTAATTCCTAGTATTATTATATATATACTATAAATAATTGTTAATTAATCCTGGTTTTTTAACAGCTGAAACATATCGTTTGTGAAGAATCAAAATGACCCAAATCCAATTTAATCTACAATCAAATTGTGCTATGTAATAAAAATAAAATGAAAAACATGCGTAAAATGTTAATTACGAGTTTTTTAAAAGCGTCAAATACTTTAATTCCATTTTTTTTTTGAAACGTGCAAAATGTTCTATTTACATGTTTTTGAAAAATTTCAAATGCTTAAATTCCATTTTTTTGTAATGTTTAAAACTTTCTATTTACGTGGTTTTGAAAAATGTCAAATTTTTTAATTCCATGTTTTTGAAACGTGCAAAATGTTCTATTTACATGTTTTTGAAAAGTGCAAAATGTTTCAATTCCATGTTTTTGAAAAGTTCAAAATTTTCTATTTACCTAAATGTTTTTTAAAAGTGTCAAATATTTCAATTCAATGTTTTTGAAACGTTCAAAATGTTCTATTTACATGTTTTTTAAAAGTGTCAAATATTTTGATTCCATGTTTTTGAAACGTGCAAAATGTTTTATTTACATTATTTCGAAAAGTGCAAACTGTTCTATTTAAACGATTTCAAGACATGTTTCAATATTTTAGTAGATAGTGGATATTGTTTTCAGCTACAAATGGATATGGGTCATTTTGGTTCTTCACAGAGACAATATAACGTTATGTGTTAGGTAGTCAAAATTAACCTGGTTTACTGCATTACTCTTGTAGTTCGTCGAGAAGGACTGAAATTGGAAAAACTACATTTGGAAGTGAAAGTGTTAACACTTTTACACGTGGATGTGAAAGAATACTAAACTAAAAACGATGTAAATCATCCAGACTTGGAATAGAGATGAAATGGCGATAGCAGCAAATCTGAGAAGATGGTAATGAATGGTTTCTAGTCGTGTTCGTAATAACGCGGACCCTGTTCCTGGATTTGCTATAATTGGCAACAAAACGGACGACAGGAACTCAGAAGATTATGGTCTTACAATTGCAAGGATGGCAAAAAGCAGCAAAAGCAAAAATAGAATGCAGCTAATTAACAACAAATGTATATTTCGCTGCCAAGAATACACAGTACGATAATAATTATCGATGTATGGTGAACTTATTTGACTGTATAATACAGTGCTATGTCTTGTTATTCTCTTAAATGAGTTTAATAGCTCATCAAGTTTTTAACTTTGACCTCATGTTGTATGGAGAACCTTATAAAAAGAATCTCAAATGAATAAATTTTTAACTACATTTTTTGATTTCTTGTTGATTAATTATTAATGCATGACACATTATTTATATAAGGTATGAAATAAATAAATGGGCTCTGCTTCAGTTTTTGATTTATTTACGAGTATTTTCACTGTTTAGGAAAATGTTATTTCATTTTTCAACATGGCATTCTAAAATCTGTACATAAGCTCACACATGAAAAAAAGCAAGTAATAGAAAGCACGTATGTAGTAATAAAATTTATAAAAATTTTTGCATATTTAATACATCGTCTGTGAAGAACCAAAATGACCCATATCCAATTTAAGCTAGATTCAAAATAAGCTTTGTCATAAAAACAAAATGAGAAACATGCGTACAATGTTAATTAGGAGTTTTTGAAAAGCTTAATATGTTCTATTTCCATGTTTTTCAAAAGTGGAAAATGTTCTATTTACACATTTTAAAAAAATTTAAAATATTTTATTCTCGCGTTTTTTGAAAAGCTTAAAATGCTGTATTTATATGTTTTTTGAAAAGCGCAAAATATTCTATTTAAATGGTTTTAAACCATGTTTCAATATTTTTGTGGATAGCGGATATTAATTTTAGCTACAAATGGATATGGGTCATTTTGGTTCTTTACAGACTATTTCTATATTATGTTTTTGTGCTGTTTCTTTTCATTTTTTTAAAGCGCTAAATAACATATTATCGCTTATTTCGGACCCAATGCTTATTCGATCAAATATCAGTAGGTATTTTTGTAAGTGGAGTAGCTTCTGTTCATTGATTTGATTGAATTGTACTTTAACTTTACATTTAATTAGTGTGTACAGACAGTACAGTACAGTGTAAGAGTATTATACATATAGTGAGAATGAAGAATCAAAATTGTAGATATCAAAAAGCTAGGAGCTAAAGCAAGATATGTAAAAAAACCAAAAAATCAGAGCACCGATGAGATGAATGTAATAATATGTAAAACATTATTACATGTTATCACACTTGTGTGTTTTTATTTTTGGAAGTGCAAGATATTCTATTTGCATATTTGTGACAAGTTAAAAACATAATTTCAATGGTTTTTAAAAGTGCAAAATGTTCTATGTATTTGCATGCTTTTGAGTAGTGCAAGATATTCTATTTGCATATTTTAAAAATGCAAAATGTTTGATTTACACAGAATTTTTAAATCGATAAGATTAATGAGCCAAGCCAAGTTCTTCATTTATTATTTCTGGTTTCAGTTTCTATAGTAAAAAGTATAAGTATGCATTCGGGTCATTTCTAATTTATCCCCTATTCTATACACACCCAATAACAGTCAGTTCAAATCAGTTCACTAGTTCATGAAATTTCATGTTTTTATAAAAACTATAAAATAAAAAATAATTGAATAATTGTGCAAGGTTTCCTTCATAAGGGTATCTGGTGATGATTTTATATACTAAAATTCTACCTGGTTGGTCTGTGTCTCTCTAGGGTTACAGTTTTAAGGAATTTTGCCACCCCCATATTACATCGCTTAAAAATTACATTAGCGGTTATCTGTAATAAAAGGCGTATCATCATTGCTACACTTGACCCAATGACCCTACCAACATTATCATTTATGGACAATACCTAATACGTAAACCTACAATACATAGTTGGGACCGGGACATTAGGAACTTAAGTTTAACTTTAGATGCAAATATATTAGGTAACTTTGTACCTTGAACTTGGTACTTGTGTTTGATATTGGCTGGAAAATTGAAATTAAAAACCAGTCATAAATACAGCATAGGTCTAGGCTTATTCGGTTTCGGTTTCGGGTCGGATCGGAATTGCACTGCCTTTAACCGCAAGTTGACGATGCTTCAATTTAAATAACTGGTACATAGCTACGATATCAATTGATTTTCTCGTTTCTATTGATATTTCTAGTTATGTTGAAATATTTGGCAGACTGGAGTACTGGAGTTGTGAACCCATCGCCTGGCTCAGTTCTCTCCTTCTCCTTTCTAAACTTCTGTTGGTTTCAATATCTACTGTAAAGTGTAAAGTTACTTTCGTATCATTTCAATTTATCTGTTTTCTAATTTATTAACAAACTAACTATAATTAATTAAATTAATTATAAACAAATTAATTTGTAAGTGAAAATCTTTCGTATTATAACTCATTTTAATTTTAATAACAAAAGTCATATTCTGTAGTTTATTGGGTGGTAAAAAAGCTAATTTGCTAACTAACGTAAGTATATATATAGGAACTTGCAATAATTACACGCTGCAATATTTAAATCAAAAAATTTAAAACTGCGCTTCCCGCAGAAACTTTTCCCCTGTCCCAATCACTGTAATATAATTACAATTGATTATGTTTGTACGACGACCAATTTAAAGAAATAGATACAGGATTAATTTAATTAAATATTTTTGAAATCAGTTTTAATGTCCGCAAAAACAATTGACGTTAATTTGAATTCAAAAATAAATATTTCAATGTCAATAAATACATGTTCTATGCAAAGTTTTAAAATGGGATCGTCCGTAAATGGTGTCGTGGATGACATTATGTTTTTTTTATACATCCTTCTCAAGCGATAATATGTCCAATAATAATAGTGTCAAATTGATTTTTTTTAATATAGGAAATACTTCGTTCAAGAGTACTTCTGAAGGACTCTATTAGACTTCCCAAGTTGGCGTCAATTAACTTCCAGTAGAGCAGGATGCTTATTTGTAGCACATGGGTTAGCGTGTAGTCCGTTACGAATACTTTCTATATTCAACGAGCATAGTGATTGCAAAAATCGAAAATGTAAGTCGAAAATTTTGCACCTTTTATAGAAACACTTGAATTATTTGCAATGTTAAGAAATGTGCAAACCGCCCATTTTGCACTTTACAAAAATATACAAATTTACAACATTGTAAACTTTTCAAAATCCTTTAAATTGCACACATACATAAGTCAAAACTTTGGTCGGTTACGTACACCACTGTATCGGTGGTACATTTAATAATGTTTAAACAATTTTTAAATGACAACTTTTTTTAGTTGGGCAACTATTTTTAATGGCTCCCAAATCATTACATTACCATTTCAAGCATGTGCGACACGTCATTTCCTGCTAAGGATATTAAAAAAAATTACTATGGAAAAGGAATTACTATTACTAGGAATAAGGAACGACAGCATTCGACAAGACAATGGTAGCGTAATATTTTATTGGTCCATTTTGGCTGTTGCTAAATTCTTTAACACTGTAATTTATAGATAAGCTATAATTCAGTCATTTTATTTTTATTGTATGTACTACATTTAACCATTTATACTTAATTTAATCTAAAGTCATCGATATGATATATTGTAAACCTATGGGACTGTATAATACAGCTTTTTCTTGGTCTTCTCTTAAATCAGCTTAATTTCTTATCAAGTATTGAACTTTGACCTCATGTTGTGTGGAGAATCTTATTAAAAAAATTTCAAATAAATATTACTTTTGATACCCAAGTATTATAATCTCTGTCCCAAGTCTGTGCTTTTGTATTTTGGAATTTTTTGGAGCATTTTATTTTTGAACTTCTTAATATGCTAATTAAATCAATGTGTCAGAAACTGGGAATAATCATAAACTTCCACTGTATGATTTTTCGTTATTCAATTTAAAGTTATCTGCAATTAGTAATTATGTAGCATCAATAAAAATGTCATTTCTTGCAACACTAACCTAATATAGTAAATAATTAAATTTGATAAAATATCGTCGGTGAAGAATAGAAATGACCCATATCCATTTGTAGCTATAAACAATATCTATCCACTATCTACAAAAATATATAAATATCACAAATATTAAAAGCATTTAAATAGAACATTTTCCAACTTTCGAACATATATGTGAATATAGCTTTTTGCATTTTTCAAAAATGTGTGAATAGAACATTTTGTACTTTTTAAAACTGTGTAAATAGAAGAGTTTGCACTTTTAAAAAATATGCAAATAGAACATTTTGCAATTTTTAAAAACATGTAAATAGAACTTTTTACGCTCATTTTAATTTAAATAACATGTAAATAGAACATTTTACACTTTAAAAAAAGGTTGATAGAGCATTTTACGCTTTAAAAAAAACATATGTAAATACAACATTTTCCACATTTCAAAAATATGTAAATAGAACATTTTGCAATTTTCAAAAACTCTTAATTAACATATTATGCATATTTTTCTTATTCTGTTTTTATGACATAACTCATTTTTATTCTAGCTTGAATTGGATATGGGTCATTTTGATTCTTCACAGACGATATGTAACCTTAAAATTAAATCTGCATTGATTTTTAATATTTCATCATTACATTGCCTGTTATGAGTTTCACAGGATCGTAAAGTCATTCATAATTATTATAAATAGTTATTCTTTCCTTAACTCTATAACCTCATGAACTCATGAATAAATCATTTCAATGTTTAGGTTTGGCTGATAAAAAAAGTATGAGCGACAACATTATATGTCTACATGAATCATTGCATAAAAAAGTATGTACATGAAGTTATACTTATATCACTGCATGCAAATTAATGACGTCACTGCCAAAACAAATAAGACTAAAGTTGAAGATTGACTCAAATCTCACTGAAGCACTGAAGTCCCACCTTTAAGGACCCGGCCACCCCCAATACGTCATCGCTTTGAGATTACGTACACGGTTATCTTTAACAAAAGGCGTATGTCATCAATACCAGAACCAGACTAGGCCCAATGACCCTACCTACCAACGACATCATGTATGAACGATTCCTAATGCATATACCTACATAACATAGTTGGGAAGCATAAGTTTACCTCGTGGGTGCATACATATCGTCTGTGAAGGACAAAAATGACCCATATCCATTTGCAGCTAGAAACAATATTACTAATAATCTACAAAAATATTGAAAAATAGAATAGTTTTAAAAAATACATAAATAGAACATTTTGCACTTTTCAAAAACATGTGAATAGAACATTTTGCACTTTTCAAAAATACATAAATAGAACATGTTACACTTTTAAAAAACATGTAAATAGAACATTTTGAACTTTTCAAAAATACATAAATAGAACATGTTACACTTTTAAAAAACATGTAAATAGAACATTTTGCACTTTTCAAAATTTCTTAATTATGTAAAATTTTACGTATAAGTCTCATTTTGTTTTTATGACATAGCTTGTTTTGATTCTAGCATAAATTGGATATGGGTCATTTCGGTTCTTCACAGACAATATGTAATTTTATGCCTTTGTACTTGTGCTTGATATTGGCTGGAAAATTGAAATTGAGAACCCGTCACAAATGTAGCATAAGTCTGTATACTTCGGCTTTGGTTTCGGTTCGGATCGAATCGGAATTGTTTACCCTTTAAGCGCAAGTTGACGATGCCTCATTTAAATTAAGTGGTTCATAGCTACCGTATCGATTGATTTCTTCGTTTCTATTTATCTATCTAATTATCACATTGAAATATTTGGCAAACTGGACTGGTGAGCCTATCCCGTAGTCTGGCTCAGTTCTCTCCTTCTACTTCCAAACTTCTGTTGGGTTCCATATTTACTGTAAATTATTTTCGTATCATTTCAATTCATCCGTTTTCTAATTCAATAACAATTTTAATTGAAACCAATTAATTCTTAAGTGAAAATCTTCCGTACAATAACTCATTTTAAATTTATTACCAAGTCATATGCAGTTTGGAGTATTGAACAAAAGTTTTGGCTAATTAACGTAGGTAGAGATACTTGCAATATTTTACAAACTAATATTTAAATCCAAAATTTTACACCGATTCCTACAATTAACTTTTCACACGTTGCTACCGCCACCCTAATATACAATTTATTATTTTACGACGACTAACACTTAAGAAGTTGGTACGGAGAAATTATTAATATTTTAAAAAGCAGCTTTAATGTCTGCGACGATGACGAACACTATAACGGTAATTTGAATACAAAAATAAATATTTCAATGCAAATAAATTAATTTTCTGTGCTTAGTTGTAATAAGGAATCGCTCATCAAGGATGTCGTGGATGACATGGTGTTCTTTTGATTCATCCCCCTTAAGCGATAATATGTCTAATAAAAATGTTAAAATGATTGTTTTTTTGAAAATCGTAGGAAATACTTGTTTCCAAAATACTTTAGTAAGAACGCCATCAGACTTGTCAAGTTGGCGTCATTTTGCTTACAAACTTACAATGGACCAGGGCCCTGTTGCATAAACATTTACAAGTTCACAATTACAACTTACAATTTACAAGTTACATTTTACAAGTACAAGTAAATTTGGTTGCATAAACATTTCAATGATTTTTCTCACAAGTCACAAGTACTTGTGAATTGTCATAGAAACTTGTAGCGCGCGAATTCAAATAGTCAGGAAATTCAAATTAATTGAGTTGATACTGCTGACGTCAGAGGCTACTGTTTTGGTACATTGTTAATTGTGAATTAAATAATTAACTGCATATTTGCGAGCAGTAAAATATAGTCAAAGTTTTTATAGTGACAATAATTTATTATAAGTACATTTGACTGTTACTAAGCTTTAACTTATGGTTTCGTGGAACTAATTTGAGCTAATTTAATATTAAATATAAATTGTAAATGGTTCTTTCTTCCTATTTTGATTTAATTTAAAATCCTAAATTCAATTGTTTGCCACGTCCTTCAACAGTATTCTACACACAGTCTATGAACTGTTAGTTTGTTTTAACTCTGGATTATTACTAAAAATAATAAATCAAATGCTGGCTAGCCTAAGTAGGAACAAGAATCAATCTGTTTATTATATGGATGCTCTGCAACTGTCAACATGGATATTTGAGTACAGCATCGCAGCAAAGAAAACCTAATACCGCAATTCACACTTCGTTACCATTGCGTCTTTATTTTATTATATGATTGTTGGAATTATACTGCTATGCAATTTTATACACTTTAAATAGTAAGTAGCTAATATTAAATCAATATTTATAGTAGCAGGGACACGCCCAATAGTAATCAGTCCTAATTGTGATCAGCAGCGATCTTGCTAAAACTACTGCCTTTAAAAAGTTTTTTCACTGATAGTTATGTAACTTGTTATCTTAAATATCTATACTTGTACTTTCAGCTCTGTAACTTAAAAAATCTTTGTAGGCTTTGTAAAATTATGGAAGTTTTAATCTCTTTTTCAAACTATGTCACCTATAGGAAGCTACTTTTCCTATAATGCTAATGCTTTCTCAAGCAAACTGATCACCTTAAGGGCAACTGGAATTTTGAGATTTTTCTCACATTTTTCAGACAGGTACATATTATGCCTCTTGTGAACTTTAAGTTTAAACACCAAATATTTTTTGGTAAATACAGAATTAACAGACAAAAGCAATGGTGCAACATGCTTTACTATTCATCATTTGCTGAAAAAGATACACTTTCTTAAAGTTTTGAAGAAATGAACCCGATCACTATTAGGACAAACCCTACTTAAGTTTAATAGCATATCACCAAAAGTCTTTGCTAGTGCTATGCAAACAGTTATAACGTGTCCATTCTAAATTTTTAGACGTCTAGTAAAAATTGGTTATAAACTTTGTTTACACGTAAAACACTATTTTAGGTTTCTATATTAGAATGCACTGTAAACACAACCGATGCAAAGCTTAGATCTTCTAGAATGAACTACAAACTTTACTTCAAATGTAAATACTCTATTTTCGCTAATACTGGGCGGGTCATTAATTGAACGCGAGGTTCCTTCTCTAATCTTTAACATTACGGGTCACTAATACAAGGCGGGGAGTAGACCTCGGAGTTTTAATAAAATGCAGCTCGTTGTATTAGAGCAAATACGGTAAGTCTTATATTTCTAAATTTATTTTTGAGCGAAATGTGTCACACGTCTTTGAAATTAAGAATTGTACTGCATCTTGCTCTTCAGGAGAACTTTTAAAGTGTTGTACATTTTTACATTTTTATGCACTTCCGTATTTACATGAATAAACTCTATTTTCGTTTTTTTAAAAATATTTTTGAACTCACGTTTTATGATTTAATAATAAAACTTATGATTGCAATACTTCTAGAAGCTCCTATTATTATTTTTGCTTTCCATTTTCTATTAAAATTAAACTTAACATAGGTCCGGGCATGTGTAGAATATATTTTACAATTTTACAAATGTGTAGAATTTTTGGACGTTTATGCAACACACACTTGTAATTTTGCTTGTAATTACATGTACAAGTACCTGTAACTTTACAAGTTTACAATTTTTATATGCAACCAAATCGGTGCACTTGTGATTACAAGTTTGTAAACTTGTGAACTTGTGAGCCCTTGTAAGTTTTATGCAATAGGGGCCAGGATGTTCACTTGTAGTATTGCTACGTAGGAGTAAAAGCTAACTGCGAATTTCTATTGTCTTCGAGTATAGAGATTCCCAACATCAAAAATGTAAGTATAGCATTTTGCACTGTTCATAAAAACTTGTAAATAAAGCATTTTTCAATTTTTTTAAAATGTGCAAATTTACCTTATTTTGCACACTTTTTAAAAACTTCCTAATCGCACATTATGAGTCAACACTGTTGTTCCGTTTCTTGATTCCATTGTCAAAATGCATGGCACTTAAATGGTTCTTGTTGCATCTAAAAAAAACTTGAATTCTCCATATTTTTAGTTTTGTCCCGGATCTTCTACTATGAAGGGCAACAAAACAGAGGAATGAAATTCCGAGAATTTTTTAATATAAACACAAAATTTCAGTTAATGCGTTGGAATAAAAGTGTACAGTATTATGCATAAAAGTCCATGTGTTCCCAGGATCCTGATCTCAGCTCTGCTGCTATACACGGCAATAAAACGGACAACAGGAGTTGACAAGATGTTGGTCTTATAATTGAAATAATAGCAAAATAAAAAATGCATTATGCAATTAAAGCAAATTCATGTCGTTGACAGGAATACCTTTAACAATTCGATAATAATTATCGATGTATTGTAAACTTATCTGACTGTATAACACAGTTTTATGTCTTGACCTTTTCTTAAATTTAAATTAGCTTAATATCTTATCAATGTTTTAATTTTGACCTCATGTTGTATAGATATTCTTATAAAAAGAATCTTAATTAAATATTACTTTTATTTGCCCCTGTTTCATCTCTGCCTGTACTTTTGTAATTCGCAGTATTTTGTTTTAACTTTAGAATACGCTAATTAAATGAATGTGTCAAAAATTGGGAATAATGAGTAATTTTTACTTTGTGTGGAATTACAAGTGATTTTAGAGTGCGGGAATAAAAATGTTACATTATTTTTCATGTATTATTATTATTCATATTTCATTATTATTATTGTACTCTTTTTTAAAATATTGGCATGGTACCAAAACCCAATACAATTAACGAAATAAGTACTATTTTTGACCAAAACATTTTGTGGTGAACTTTAAAAAATAATTATGTTTATTTATTATATCCATATTATTAGGTTTTCGTACTGTTCATTTTTATTTTTTTTAACGAGCTAAATTACACATTAGCGTTTATTTCGACTTCAGACCCGACACTTATTCGATTTAGTATATTATGTAGGTAGGTACTGGTTTAGGTAGGAAATGTAGCTTCCGCTTATTGCTTTGATTGATTGTACTTTTTATGTATTAACCTATTTTTAAAAGGTGCAAATTCTTCGATTTACATGCATTTTAAAAGTACAAAACGATCTATGTGCATGTTTCTAAAAAGTGCAAGATATTCTATTTGGATATTTTTTAAAGGTGCAAATTGTTCGATTTACATACATTTCAAAAGTGCAAAACAATTTATTTGCATGTCTTTAAAAATTGCAAGATTTCTATTTGCATATTTTTAAAACGTGCAAATTGTTCGATTTACATGTTTTTTAAAAGTGCAAAACGATCTTTGTGCATGTTTCTAAAAAATGCAAGATATTTTATTTGAATATTTTTGAAAAGTGCAAAACATTCTATTTACATGTTTTCCAAACCTACATTATGGTCTATCTTCTTGATTTCTGGATCGTGATATTTTCATATTTTAAGTTTTTTGTATGGGTAGTTTCCTTTTTTTTCATAGGTCATTTTTTGGAGTTTTTACCTACGATGTATATAGGCTAACCTATAGTGCATATACAGTAGGTCTTGTAAGTATTTGGTCGCATGAGAGTAGTCCCTTTCAACTGAATTTAAAAGAAGGTTAAAATCTTGAGAACATACATACATACATTGCGTAAATGGCTATCATTAATATGGAATGGCATCATGAGCTAAATGTAGGTTAGTTAGACGCATTGGCCCTTGACCCCTAAAGTCAGAAATGTCATGGAAAGCAATGAGAAATGTCAACTATGTACGGATGAACCAAAATTGATTTTATAGTACGGAATTAAAAATGTTTACACACATTCTCCAAATGTTAACAAGGAGTTTTGTAAAAGTGTAAAATCTTTTATTCAAAAGTTTTTGAAAAGTGCAAAACGTTTTGTTTAAATATTTTTGAAAAGTGCAAAATGTTCAATTTACATGTTTTTGATTAATGCATAATGTTCCATCCATGTTTTTTAAAAGTGCAAAATGTTTTGTTTAAATGTTTTTTAAAAGTGCAGCATGTTCCATTTACGTGTTTTTGAAAAGAGCAAAATTTTGTATTTACATGTTTTTGAAAATTGCAAAACATTCTATTTGTATGTTTTAAAAATGTGCAAAATTTTCTATTTACATGTTTTTGATAAATTCAAAATGTTCCATTTACACGTCTTTAAAACGTGCGAAATGTTCCATTCACATGATTTTGAAAAGTGCAGAATATTCTATTGACATGTTTTTGATAAATTCAAAATGTTCCATTTACACGTCTTTAAAACGTGCGAAATGTTCCATTCACATGATTTTGAAAAGTGCAGAATATTCTATTGACATGTTTTTGATAAATTCAAAGTGTTCCTTTAGATGTTTTTGAATGGTGCGAAATGTTCTCTTTACATGTTTTTGGTAAATGCAAAATGTTCCATTGAAATGTTTCTGAGAGGTGCAAAATGTTCCATTAACATTTTTTTGAAAAGGGCAAAATGTTCCATTTACACGTTTTTAGTAAATGCAAAATTTTCTATGTATATGTCTCTGAGAAGTGAAAAATGTTCCATTTACATATTTCTAAAAAGTGCAAACTGTTCAATTTATATGTTTTTGAAAAGTGCCACACGCTCCATTTTCATGTTTTTGGTAAATGCAAAATGTTCTATTTATATTTTTTTTAAAAGCGCAAGATGTTTTATTTACATGTTTTTGAAAATTGCGAAATGTTTCATTTACGTTTTTTTTAAAGTCTAAACTTTTTGAATTTTAAGTTTCTGAAAAAATCAAGATGTTTTATTTAAATTATATTAAGACATATTTTTATATTTTGGTAGATCGTGTTTCTTGTTTCTAGCTACAAATGGATATGGGTTATTTTGATTCTGCAGAGACGATATACTGATACAGTTCATAATTGAGTTTACGTTTTAGTTATATTGACGTTGACGCTGTTTTCAGATTCTTTGTCAATTTATAAATTTAATTAGGTGCCTATGCGTCAAATTTCATATGTCAAATTAATTCTAAGAAACATAAAACTGCATCATTGTTAGTTATTGGTGCAAATGACGTCATCAAAATATCTCTTGTTTATGATTCGATGAACCCCCTACTGTCATCAGCTTAACCACTGCATAAATAGCTATGTTTAACATGGGGTGTTATTAGCAGCCAAATGTACCTATACATACAATTATACAATAGATATTGATCAAACATAAACATAACGTCTATGAAGAACCAAAATGACCTATTAACCTATTTCTAATTTATGCTAGAATTAAAATGAGCTATGAAAACAAAAATACAGTAAATAATATGCATGCTTACAGTGCTAAATACATGCAAGTTTCTAAAATAAACAAATTGTTCTATTTACATATTTTTGAAAAGTGCCAAATATTTTATTTACATGTTTTTAAAAAGATCAAAATATTCAATGTAAGTGTTTTTTAAAAGTGTAAAATGTCTTATATACATGATTTTTGAAAGGTGCAATATATCCCATTTACTTGTTTTCTGAAAAGTGCAAATTATCCTATTTACTTGTTTTTTGAAAAGTGCAGAAGGTTTTATTTACGTGCTTTCATGAACATGTTATTCAAATTTTTTCTGTAGATCGCGCAGTTTATTTGAAACTAAAATTGGATATGGGTCATTTTGGTTCTTGGTTCTTTATAGACGACAATTTTAGAAGTAAATGGAAAGAATTGCGGGCCGCCAGCCGATGCGCTCACCAATCGAACTCCAGTCTGTCTGACAAATATTACAACATAATAATGATTACAAAAATCAATAGAAACGAAGCAATCAATCGATATACATATAATATGTTAGCTATATGTGCCACTTAATTTATTTAACGAATCGTCAACCTGCGGTTAAAGGCTGCACAATTCCGGTGCGATCCGAACAGAAACCGAAGTAGGTACGTAGGTAGGTAGGTACTGTCAAGTTACTATGGCTTTACTACATATTACGTCTCATCTTCCCTTATTGTTATATTGTTATTAATATTATTATTATAATATAGGAATTATTATTAGTCGGACTATGGATTTGGGGATTCAAATCCATAGCCGGGAGTCTGGATCTGGATCTGGTCGTGGTCGTGGCTGGTGGCAGCAGTTTATTATGACTTGTGCTGAATAAATACTATCAATGTTGTATGGTACGCTACTGTTCACCTTATTCCTATTCTACTTTGACAGTACAAACTTTTACAAAGGGCAACGCTGGGTAGATTCAGAGAACGTTTTTAGAATATTTCGGTTTCGGTTTTGGATCGGTTCAGATCGGAATTTGCACACATTTTAACCACAAGTTGACGATGATGCAATAATTAAATGTAGGGGTTCACACAGCTACTATATCGATTAATTTCCTCATTTCTATTTCTATTAATATCTATAGCGATTAATTGGTGGAAGACTGGTAAACCCACCTTATCGTCTGGCTCAGTTCTCTCCTTCTACTCCCAAACTTCAGTTTGTTTCAATATCTTCTGCAAAATAACTTTCGTATCATTTCAACTCATCCGTTTTCTAATTTAATAACTATTTTAGTTCAAGCAAATAAATTCACAAGTTAAAATCTTCCATTTGTTAACTCTTTTGAATTTTATGAACAAGTCATCCATATTAGGCAGTTAAGGGTATTAAACGAGCCATCTGTTTATAGGGTATTTAACGTAGGTATAGGTACTTACAATAATTTATACTCTAATATTTAAACCCACTGCTTTTTTTACAAAAATGTGTGTTCCTTTTATAACCACAGTAAGATACAGTTACAGTTAATTATTTTACGACCAACTAATTCATTATTAACAAGCTTTGGTACGGGAAAATTAAACATACTTTGGGACTTAGATCTACAAGGTCCGCGATTGCAATAATTGCGACGGTAAGTAATTTTGACTCTGTTTCTTTTTTGGTTCCTCTTGAAAATACGTCTAGCCCCGAGTAAATTAAATTCCTAATAAATTATCAATTAATTAATTAATTCTGATTTCTAATTGCTAAAACGAAACTTTTTATGAATTCAAGTAGTAAAATTTAATATAGTTAACTGCATGATTCTTGTAGCTCGTCAAACAGGAACTGAAACTCCGGAAAAACTACTGCTAAAAGGGTTAGTTGATACGTTAGTGGAAAAATACCAAGCTAAAGCTTTTGGCCTAACTAACTAAAGAACGGAGGTGTTCTCATATATAAGGCAAACAATAAATAAGTAGTTCTTATCATCAAAAACATGGAATAACTCACAGCTTTTAGAAGCTATGATGAAGTTGATGAAAATCCTCTTTGCATGTATCTCAACAATTGATTTGACAATGGTGATGGATTAATTTTTGGATCCACCTTGGCTGTTGTCAAAGCGTTGTTATAACACTGAGTTATAGATAAACTATAAACCAGTAACTTTATTTTTATTTTACTACATTTAACTAAATTTATATTTAATTTAATTAGCAGTCATCGATGTAATGTAAACTGAGTTTGACTGTATAATACAGTATTATGTCTTGATCTTCTCTTTAAATTGTTTTTAAATTTTTAAAATTAAATTTAAATTGCATGTCAACTTTGACCTCATGTTGTATTTAGATTCTTATAAAAAGAATTTCTATTATCTCGGTCTGTACTTTTGTATTTCAAGGCATTTTGTTAAATTTAGATTAATATGCTAATTTTATTAATTAACAAGAAATGGAAAGTCATCGCAGTATCAGGAGCCCAACGCATACCAACATGGAACGTAACGCTGACGTTATTTAAGGACGATCCCTTAACGTTGCTATGTATATTAATAACCAATGTCAATGCCAACACATCATATTATCTAATTACATTTTAAATTTGCATTTAATTTTGGCTTATTTAAAATGTATGTATGTATGTATAAGAATAAAATAGCGTTATGATTGTGATTATCCCGTCATTACATTGACAGTTAATATTTTCACATAAGGGACGAAATGTGGTTTCATACTGCAAAACTGGAAGCGTAAAAATGTTCTATCTCCATATAAGCTTTTACGATCATGGTACATATTTTAATTATCGTTGTTCATAGATAGTGCATAATGTACATACTATGTACTTGCATTTAAAAGTAGCTATGGGTCATTTTGAGACTTTACTTACGATATTATACATTAATTCCACAAATATGCGCCAGGGCTGTCACTTCAGATTACTTTAGAAAACCGTCTGTGAAGAACCAAAACCCATATCCATCCGTCTGTGAAGAACCCATATCCATTCGCAGCTAAAAACAATATCCACTATCTACAAACATATTGAAATATGACTCAAAAGCATTTAGATACAATATTTTGCACTTCTAAAAAGAACATTTTTTAATTTTCAAAGTTATGTAATTAGAACATTTTACACTTTTAAAAAATATGTAAATAGAACATTTTACACTTTTAAAAAAATATTTTTTTAAATACACATGTTTCTCATTTTATTTTTATGACATAGCTCATTATCAATCAGCTCAAATATCCGCGATAGCAATTGCGACGGTAATTTTAATAAAAAAAATAAATATTTTAATGTAAATACATATATTTTTGAGACGCAAAATTTTATGGAGGGAGCGTCCATAAATGATGTCTAGGATGGCACGTTGTTTTTTTACACATCCTTCTCAAGCGATATTATTTCCAATAACAGTGTCAAATTTATTTTGATTTTAAATTGTAGGAAATACTTGATTCCAAAATATGTACCCACCTACTTGAGAAGAACGCCATCAAATTCGGGAATTTTGTATCAATTTGGTTTCAGTAGAAGAGGTTAATAACCATTTGTAGCACCCAAACAACAAAGAATACTTATTTCATGCGCCTATACAAATTTCTATTTTCTACGAGTCATAATAACGTAAAGATTTAAATAAATACGAGACATACGTTAGTATTTCTGATTTTAAAAATAAGGTTTTTTAAAGTTGTTGTTAGTATAGAATTGCATTGTTCTGTTATATCCAAGCTTAGCCTTTCTCAAAATTGCTTACACGAGAACACGATAGATTAGAAAGATCAGTACTGCCACTGCTATGTTAAGTCTGGTTGAAAAAACAACAAAAGCAAAATGCATTGCCGCCAAGAATAAAGTAGGATAATAATTATCAATGAATTGAAAACCTGATTGACTGTATAATACAGTTTTATGTCTAAGTTTTCCTTTACATTAAAATTAACTTTATGGCAAATCAGCTTTTGAACTTTAACCTCATGTTGTGTACAGAATTCTATGAAAAGAATCTTTCAAAAAATCACTTACTATTGATCCCTGATTATTTTAATTTTAATTCCTTTTCATTTTATTCAAGTACTATACCTATATGTAGGTCAAAAGATTTCTTTGATTGTGTCACATAGATTGAACGTTCTTGTACTTATTGCTATGTCAGCTTTATAAATGTCCTAAGTAAAGAATCAAAATAGCTCATAAAGGTGTACCTAATTTATCTGGAATTAGAATCAGCTAGTGTATGTTAACAGAATACTAAATAAATGAGACAGGTAGGTAATTCACTCTTAACATTATTTTTTGAAAATATTAAAATGTATTTATTGACATGTTTTTAAAAAGCGTAAAAATGTTCTATCTACATAGGCTTTTACGATCATGGTATTTTAATTTAAATTTTGCGTATAGATAGATTTTAATATATTACTCGCATCTAAAAAAGGATATGGGTCATTTTGGGACTTTACTCACGATATTATACCGTAAATACTCAAAACTCCGCCGGGGCTCAAATGAGCGCCATGCTATCACTTCAGAATATCGTCTGCGAAAAACCAAAATTACCCATGTCCACTCACAGCTAAAAACATTATCCACAATCTATAAAAATATTAAAATATGTCGTGAAAGAATTTAAATAGAATATTTTTGCATTTTTCAAAAACGTGTAAATAGAACATTTTACACTTTTTTAATTTTTGAAGACAAAAATAAATTTTCCATGCTATGCTTAAATAAGGGATCGTCCGTAAATGATGGCTTGGGTAACATGGTGTCTTTTCTTATAAACAGTTATCTGCAACAAAAGGCGTATGTCATCAATACCAGAACCAGACTATAGGCCCAATGACCCTTCCAACGACGTGATTTACGGACGATACCTAATGCGTTTACATTACATACATAACATAGACGCGAGTCATGAGTGTATCTTATGGTTGCATATTTTTGTATATACAACATTGTACTTGTGTTTGATATTATGTAGTTGGAAAATTGAAATTAAAACGTTGTTATAAATACAGTACAAGTCTGTTCTTCGGTTTTGGTTTGGGTTCGGTTCGGATCGGAATTGCACGATTTTTAATTACAAGTACCTACCTAAGTTATGAATCTGTCAATGAAATGAAGTGGTACATAGCTACGGTATCGATTGATTTCATCGTTTCTATTTATGTTTCTATTTATGTTGAAATAGTTAGCAGACTGTCAACTGTGGTAGTGAGCCCATCGTCTGGCCCAGTTCTCTCCTTTTACTTCTTAACTTCTGTTGGGTTCCATATCTACTGTGAAGTTACTTTTGTATCATTTCAATTTATTCGTTTTCTAATTTATTAACAATTTTAGTTCAAACAAATTAATTCTTAAGGGACAATCTACTATAGAATAACTTATTTTTATTTTATTAACAAGTTATATGTAGGTTAGTGTATTACACGAACTATTGTCTAATTCAAGCAACAATGATTTACACACTAATATTCAAATCAAAAATTTTAAACTGCTTCCCAATACTTAACTTTTCACCCGTGGTTACCGTCACCCTAATAAACAATTCATTATTTTACGACGACTAACACTTAAGAAGTTGATACAAGAAATTTATTGATATTTTGAAAATCAGCTTTAATGTCTGCGACAATGACTAACACTAAAGGTAATTTGAATACAAAAATAAATATTTCAATGCAAATAAATTAGCGTTTGGTGTAATAAGAGATCGTCCATAAATAATGTCGTGGATGACATAGTGTTCTTTTGATACACCCTTTTTAAGCGATAATATGTCGAATAACAATGTTAAATTGATTTTTTTTTAAATTGTAGGAACTACTTGTTTCCAAAATACTTTGGAAAGAACGCCATCAGACTTGTCATGTTGGCGTCATTTTGCTTACAGTGGACCAGGATTTTTACTTGTAGTAAGCTGACTGTGAATTTCTATTGTCTACGAGTATAGAGATTCTGAACGTCAAAAATGTAAGTATAACATTTTACACTATTCATAGAAACACGTAAACAAAGCATTTTATAATTTTCAAAAATGAACTTTAACTAATTTTGCACACTTTTTATAATCATCTTAATTGCACTGATGATTCAACACTGTTGCTCCGTTTCTGATTCCATTGTCAAAATGCATGGCACTTAAATGGTTCTTGTTGCAATTCTTTCATAATGTCATATTGAAACGAATAAATTTTCTTTTTAGTTGGTGTAATTTTAGAATATAGTCGGCTACCTATAAAAAGGAAGGAGCGGTTCTCTGTCAATTGCATTATAAATAAATAAAGTGCATAATGTGAAAAGGGCAAGATTGTGTCAGATAGTGTTCGTTGAGTTCGACTGGAGACTTCTGCTTCAAGATTTACCGACACCGATGACTCTGTGGGAGGAAATGTTTTTTAAAGCCACAACTTTTTTAACTTACAGCCTCAATTGTCTGCAAGATCCAATGTCCCTTCTTCAAATATTTCGCTCGTGAGAACTGAAATTGTAAACACCACTGCTAAAAGTAGTAATACTTTAAAGAATATTAATTTTTAAAAAATGTTATGAATTCTTCATATTTTTAGTTTTGTCCCAGATCTTCTGCTATGATGAAGGGCCACAAAACAGAGGAATGAAATTCCGAGAAATAAATTTTTTTAATATAAACACAGAATATCAGTAAATGCATTGAAATTAAAGCAAATGTATGTCACTGCCAAAAAAACTCAGCGTGATAATAATTATCGATGCATTGTAAACTTATTTGACTGTATAATACAGTTTTATGATTTAAGATATTCTTTTTAATTTAAATTAGCTTTAAATAGCTCGTTAACTTTGTAACTTTGACCTCATGTTGTATTGAGAAACTTATAAAAAGAATCTCAAATAAAATATTGCTTTTGACCCAAGTACTTTATGTATCTCTTGTCTGTACTTGTTTTTAAAGCTTTTGTTATAACTTTAGAATGCTAATTAAATTAATGTGTAACAACATGTCTCGAGCCATCATTTGGTATTTAGAGAAATTGCAGTACATTTATAGTATGATACATGTTGAACCACAATTAAAGGTATAGTACGGAAATAAAAATGCTGGATTATTTTTCCTAAATTGTTTGTTTTTAGAATTATTTTTCTACTTGAATTTTAAATATTGACATAAAATTCCCAATAAAATATTTGTAGCTATAATTATAGTTTTGGTAGCTTCCTTTTATTGCGTCAGATTAATTACACTTTAACTTTACTTAGTCTGTGTACAGTACATTACAGTATATTGTTTGTCATTATTATTATACATTTAGTCAATATAGTGAGAACAAAGAATCAAAATGGTCCATATCAAATTTAAATTATAGTCAAAGCAACATATGTAAAACATAACAACACACTCGATTAGATTAATGTAATGAGTAAACTTTTTTTATTGAATTTTTACGTGTTTTTGTTTTTGAAAGTGCAAAATATTTTATTTACATGTTTTATTTCGTCATTTCGATTAATTTGTCCGCATTTAATGCGAGTGATTAGGATGAGCCTATTATTACTATCGTTAAACAATTTTCGTATCATTTTAGTGTATCCGTTTTCCTATTTATTATTAGTTTTAATTGAAACAAAATAATTCGTAAATGAAATTCTACTTTAGAATAAATTATTTGAATTGTATTATACCAATGTGTCATATTATGCAGTTTAGGGTATTGAACAAATTATTGGCTAATTAACGTGAGTAAATGCATTCCATAATTTACTCCCTTATATTTAAATCAAAACTTTAAATTGCTTTCCACAATTACTTTGTCACCCGTTGATAACATCACCGTTATACACAAATAATTATTTTACGACAAGTTAAAAAGTTGATACGTGAAAAGTTTTAGAATTATGGAAATCAGCTCCAATCTCGGCGATAGCAATTCACAGTAATTTGTTAACAAAAATAAATATTTCATGCAAATTTCAATTTTTTTTGTAAATTTTGATAACAAAATTGTAACGGAGTGGCAAAACATTTATAAAAACCAATATTTTCAAGCTTTGGCAAACATCTGTGAGCAAACGACGCAAAATACGACCAAATGGTTTTGAGTCTAATTGTTAAGCATTTAAGAAGCAGTAAATTAGTGAAATCAAAAATAAAGAAACGCCATATGTACACAAGAAAAAACACTGTAGACGCTTGAGTAAAACTAAAGATATAGTTAACAAATATTTATTTATGAAGGATTCTGGTAAAATTTGATACTGCAGTTGCGGATTTTTGGGGTCACTAAAAGTAACTGTTACTTCTAAAACAAAAACAAAAAATAGTGCAAACGGGAGAACGTAAATGAGCAGCTGTTGTATAGATAAATTTGAAAATTTAAATGTTCTTTCTAATTCTTTGATTTCAGGAATAATGTTGTTCCATGAAATAATCATGACATTCAAATATTGCCGATACTCACAAAGTAAGTAAAGCACAAGCCTATATCCGATGCAGCATGCAGTTACTAAATTGGATTGAATGACGATTAAAATTCCATATTTTAGGGTTTGCTATTTCCTTTACAAGCTGTACCAACAAAAACAAAGTAACTATGGCAACTAAACTGGTATTACAATAATACATGAAAGATTTCTAATAAGAAGCAATCCTGTGGGTATGTCTTGTTTTAAATAATGTTTACTAATGTATTTAAATGTTTTTAAAACGTACAAAATGTTTAATTTCCATGTTTTGAGAGGTGAAAAATGTTCTATTTCCATATTTTTGAAAAGTGCAAAATGTTCTATTTACACAATTTTGAAAAATAAAAAATGTTCTATTTACATGTTTTTGAAACGTGCAAAATGTTCTATTTACACAATTTTAAAAAATAAAAAATGTTCTATTCCCGTGTTTTTAAAAAGTGCAAAATGTTCTATTTACACAATTTTGAAAAATGAAAAATGTTCTATTCACATGTTTTTAAAAATTGCAAAATGTTCTATTTACACAATTTTGAAAAATGAAAAATGTTCTATTCACATGGTTTTGAAAAGTGCAAAATGTTTTACCTACTGGTTTTTGAAATGTTCAATTCATACTTCAATTTTACAATCAGAAATTACCATGCAAATGAACGTAATTTAAAAAGTTAATTGTTTGCATTACCTGTTATGGGTTTTATGGCAAAACACGTTAGGTCCAAGATTTCAAAATCATGAATCATTTTCAAAAAATTACGACGCAACGTTAGATTTGAGTATTTTTGGCTATTGGTAGTATACAGTTACGGAAAAACAAATTTCAAAAAAATAATCACGTTTTCACATTATTATTAAAATTTGCGATTTTTGTAAAGTTGGGTAACATGGACTTAACGCGTTTTGCTAGCAAAGTCTTCAAATGGTGATAGTAGTTACTTTACACTTTACAGGAACATGAAAATACGTCCATGCGTTCCCAGGATCCTCATCCCGGCTCTTCTATAAGGCGCAACAAAACAGACGGCAGGAATTCGAGGAACGTTAGCTTAATTAAATCATTAAGAGCGCAGTAAGTGCATTGGAATTAAAACAAATGTATGTCGCTGCTAAACTGCCGTTGACAGTGTGATAATAATTATCAATGCATTGTATAAACTTATTTGACTGTATAACACAGTGTTAATTATGTCTTGATCTGCTCCTAAGTTTAAATCAGCTTTATATCTTAACGGCGTGTCAACTTTGACCTCATGTTGTATCTAGAATCTTATAACAAGAATCTCAAATAAATATTAATTAAGTATCATCCCTTCCTGTACATTTGTAGTTGGAAGCGTTTTGTTCTAACTTAAGAATGCTAATTGAGTTAATGTGTCCGAAATTGGGAACATTTTCACTTTGTGTGGAATCACAATGATTTAAAAGCACGAAAATAAAAATGCTGCATTATTTTTTCTAAATTGTTTATGTTTTATAAAATTAGTTTTCTACTTGAATTTTAAATATTGACAAAGTACCTATTAATATTTAAATTTCTATATATATCGAAGATGACGTTTCTTTCATAATTTTTAGGAATACATTTAATTAGGTCCCTACACATAAATATCATGTGTAAAATTAGTTTTAAAGAAAAGAAAGCTAGGTATGTACATTGTTTTTAGTTATTCTATTTGAGGTTACTCGTGTGTAATAATTGTGTAACTTCAGTAAAAATGTCATTTTTTGCAACTTTAACCTAATGTCGTACTTAGGTAGTCTTGTTTCTTTCTCATGTTGTCGTTTTGTCATTTCATGGTTGCCTTCTATAATGTTTAAGGGACCGTCCACAAATGACGTCATCAAAACTTTTCCATTGTTATGACCCTGTGAAGTATGAACCTGTGATATAAGCTTCACCATTGTGTAAATGGATATCTTTAAAATGGAGTATCACAAGGAGCCAAGTAGACCCATTGGTCGTACCGATGACGTTATTTGTGGGCGATTCCTAGGTGATACACATGTGTCAAGAAATAAAATAAACGGGTGGGCCCTTATGTTTCTGTATAATTTTTTGTTTTCTTTTTTCTTTATAAAGGAAGAAATTTATTTAATGCATAATATTAAAAATGAGATTAGGCCACAAATGGTGATGCTACTTTCATGCGGTTATTTTTAAAATGTGTGTCATATTATTTTCATTTTTTTTAGTACACATTTGTGTTAAATATTTCTACCCGTATTTGTGACCCGCTTCTAATTCAATCGAATGTTTGACCCTTTTTGTAGTTTTGGTGGCTACCGTCTATTGCGTTAGATTGATTGCACTTTAACAAGTTTGCAGTTCCTTTAAGGGTAAACAGTAAATAACAGTACATTGGTTGTCAGTATTATCATACATATAGTGAGAAAGAAGAATTAAAATGGTTGAAATCTAATTTAAATTATATTTAAAGCAACTTCTTATGTAAAAACAACACACTCGATTGGATTAATTTTAAAGCAAAGTGCAAAATGTTCGATTTATATGTTTTTTTAAATTGCATAATGTTCCAGTTACATATACTTTGAAGAGTGCAAAATGTTCCATTTACATGTATTATAAAAAGGTTAAATGTTCTATTTGCATGTTTTTTAAATGTGCGAAATGTTCTACCAACATGTTTTTGAAAAGTGCGAAATTTTCTATGTACTTGTTTTTAAAACCTGCAAACTTTTCTATTTAAGTTTTTTTCAAAAGTCAAAAATAATCTGTTTACTTGTTTTTTAAAAATTCAAAATGTTCTATTTGCATGTTTTTGAAAAGCACAAAACGATATATTGACATGGTTTTAAAAAGTGTCAAATGTTCTATTTACATGTTTTTGAAAAGTATAATATTTTCTATTTACATATTTTTGAAGTGTAAGCCATTTTATTCACAGGGTTTGTAAATGTGAAACATTTTGTTCATTTTAATTGGTTACTCTGAGTCTTTACTTACGATAAATAAGCTTATAAATAATTATCTATTGCATATACATGCAGAAAGTCTTCTAAGCATTTTAGTGGCACGTGGTCCTCTCCGCAGTTAAACTTAAACGGTGTGTATTTTTTTTTCGTTTTCGTTTTCCTTCGGTTTTGGTTCGGTAATAATAATCCTGACCCTGTGTGCGCACACTTAAAAAGAAGCTGACAGCCAGTGGGAATTAAATTACATGCCTTTCACACTGATTTATTTCGTGTTTTCTGTTTATTTGTCTCCCTGTATTTATATTTGCAAGTGATTTGGATATGCCGAGGTCAGCTCTTCGTTTGTTAATGTTGGTCCCATTTCCTACAATAAAACTCTACAAATTCGCATAATTTTTATTCATCTCCTTTACAATACACACAATTTTAAAGTCGATTCAAATTAGTTCATTTTTTCATGAATTTCATATGTACTTATACAAAATTCAATTTAAATTACATAAAATCATTCTAAAATTAAATTTTCGAAAAAGACATAGATAAAAATGGTACGGGGTTTTCCTTGAAATACATACGTCGACCTGAGAATCAATTTTACGATCACCACAGGCATGGTACTACCAATTTAATGATCTTAAAGTGTTAATTGTGCAATTATCTTTAATTTGCGCCTATAAACTTCATATTGGAAATAAAGCCATTTAAGAATACGTATGATTTTCCATTGCATGTTTCGCTTTTGCTCCGCCAGGGCGTGTACTTTTGCAATGAGTTCATTGCGTAAAAGGTTATAATCTGCAACAAAAGGCGCGTCAGCAGTACCAGAGCCAGACTATAGACCCAATGACCCTTCCAACGACGTCATTTACGGACGATACCTAATGCATATACCTACATAACACAGTTAGGAGGTATAACAGTTTCACCTATGGTTGCATATTTGTATACATATATACCTTGTATTTGTGTTTGATATTGGCTGGAAAGTTGAAATTAAAACGCTGTCATAAATACAGTATAAGTCTGTACTTTGGTTTTGGTTTCGGTTCGGTTCGGATCGGAATTGCACGCTCTTTAATTACAAGTACCGAAGTTATCGATGTGTCTATGAAATGAAGTGAGACATAGCTACGGTATCGATTGATTTCTTCGTTTCTATTTTTATTTCTAATTATGTTGAAATATTTGGCAGACTGGACTGGTGAGACCATCCCGTAGTCTGGCCCAGTTCTCTCCTTCTTCTACTACACTTCTGTTTGTTTAAATATCTGTCGTAAAGTTACTTTCGTATCATTTAAATTCCTCAGTGTTCGTATTTAATATTAGTTATAATTTAAACAAATTAATTCATAAGTGAAAACCTACCGTACAATAACTTATTTTAATTTTATTAACAAGTCATATGCAGTCTAGGGTATTAAACGAAGTATTGGCTAATTAACGGAGGTAGATACCTGCAATATTTTACACACTAAAAGTTAAATCCAAAATTTTAAACAAATTCCCACAATTAACTTTTCACCCGTTGATACCGTCACCCTAATATACAATTCATAATTTTACGACGACTAACACTTAAGAAGTTGATACGGAAAAATTATTAATATTTTGAAAATCAGCTTTAATGTCGGAGGCAATGACTAACACTAACGGTAATTTGAATACAAAAATTAAAGTTTCAATGCAAATATATTAATTTTCGGGGATTAGTTGTAATGAGGGATCGTTCATCAATGATGTCGTGGATGACATGGTGTTCTTTTGATACATCCTTCTTAAGGAATAATATTTCCAACAAAAATGGTCAATTGATATCCGTTTTAAATTGTAGGAAATACTTGGAAGTTAGAAAATACTTTGGAAAGAACGCCATCAGACTTGTCAAGTTTGAGTTAATGTGCTCCCAGTCTAGAGCAGGATGTTCACTTGTACCACAGGGACATATGAGTAGAAGCTTACTGCAAATTTCTATTTTCTACGAGTATAGAGATTCTAAACATCGAAAATGTAAGTATTTAGCGCATTTTGTATCTTTCACGTAAATAAAGCATTTTTTAATTTTCAAAAACATGAAAATAACCCATTTTGCACAGTTTTTATGTATACACCCTTGAACCATTTTACACTTTAAAAAAATCTAAAAATTGCACACAAGTCAACATTTTCGCTAGTTACGTTGCCGTATCGGTGCATTTAATAATATATTTACAATTTTAAAATAAAAAAACTTTTTAAATATTTTATCTTTTTTAATTGATAAAATAATAATTAAAAATTGCATTTGTTATACAGTTTCATTTTTAAATTTTGAGGGATCAACGTTGATTTTTATAAATTTTGGTTTATCACGAGTCTGCAATGCATCAGTGTCATTCTATTTCGATGCTCCAATTATTTAGAGAAAATGCGAAACATTTACACTAGAAATTGTGTGAATTTTCAAAGTTAGATCAGATTTTAAATCAGATTGAATTTTCTACCTCAAACATAGATTTTAATTAACATGGTCTACTGCATTACTCTTGTAGGTTGTCGAGAACAACTAAAATTGGGAAAACAACTGCTAAGCGTTTTAATACGTTGAAGAATACTATTATACGAAAATAAAAAAGCTGCACTTTTATCATGGAGAGGGGTAGTAAATATCATAAACTGAATTAGTTAATAGCATTGAAGTATCATGTGTGAAGAACCAAAATGACCTATATCCATTCTTAGCTAAAAACAATATCAACTATGTACACAAATATTCAAACAATATGTTTTAATTTCGAGGTTCGAAATAGAATATTTTACATTTTTCAAAATTATGTGAATACAACATTTTACACTTTCCAAACACGTGGAATTAGAACATTGATCACCTTTTCGAAAGCATGGAATTAGAAAATTTTGCACCTTTTCAAAAACACGTAAACAGGACATTTTCTATTGTTGTTGAAAAAAAAATAGAGCATTTTACGTTCTTCAAAAACTCTTAATTATCATTTTACGCATGTTTCTCAATTTGCTTTTATGACTTACAATTAGCTCATTTTGATTGTAGCGTAAATTGGTAATGGGTCATTTTGGTTCCGTCAAAACGGAGCAAGTAGTATGTAAAAGGTAAAGGAACATCCAACTCCAACACAGGATTTGCATGTTGGAGAGATCGTCCACAAATGACGTCATTCAAACATTTCCATTTTTATAACCCTTTGAACCACCTGTCATCAGCTTAACAATTGCGTAAATGGCTATATCTTTCACATGGGATATGTCATCATGAGCTAAAATTAGACCAATTGACAGGCCCGGCGCGACATGTAGCCCGGCCATGGTCTACCTCCTGGTTACGGCCCTCACTGTTTAAAATTGTAAACGTTTTTGCACCACTATTTCGTTAATAGGCCTGAGCCACAGATATAGAATACCTAGATACCCTACTGTAATCTCTTTGCATGTGTTTTTTATGCGGCACTATGGATGAACTTATAGGTAACACTTTATCATTGCACCAAAAGTTCTCAGTAGTGGCGACATCAGCATTTTAACCTCTGAACTGCGTGTTTTCAAATTTGCCTCCTCAATTGCCTCTGCCAAGTATTTCTAAGGATGGAAACCATCCATCGATATCCTTGCAACTGCAACTTACGGCTAATCGAATATTACCAACCGTAGACTCTCGTAGCTAGTGCAAGTCTTAACTTGCACATCTGAGAGACACCTAGTTATACGGAAGCGAGCTGCAGCCTTGATGCTAAGCACACCAAAACTGCAGACGGCGCTTTGCCCCTGGCTGCCTTCGTTTTTGCCGGGGAGTAGTGTCTCTAGTTCTATTTACCTCTGTGGCCTGAGCCCGGCCCCTAATGGAGCACGGCCCTGGTTCAGTGGACCACCTGAACCACCCGTCACGCCGGCCCTGCAATTGACACTACTGATAACGGGATTTGTGGACGATCCCTAAATGATAGACTGTTGATTATCTCGTCATTACATCCATAGTTTCCCAGGCTCGATATTTGGTTTCATACTGTTAAACTGGAAATTCCGACATCTTACACAGCATCCTGGCGTTTGTAGAATAAAATGCAACTAATATTATATTTTTGTGTTGTTTTTTTTTATTTTAAAGAATTATAGTGTATATGAGAAATTGACATTTGAACTAAATGCGTTCCATTTACATGTTTTTAAAAAGTGCAAAATGTTCCATTTACATTTTTGAAAAAATTCAGGCAGCTACGTAAACGCTAGGTATAAGTTGTTAGGTAAGTTAAAATCAATTTTAATTTTATTCACCACTCTTTTAGGACCAAGCCATCTCCATACGTCATCGCTTTAGAATTACGTAAACGGTTATCTGCAACAAAAAAGGTGCCATCATCGCTACGCTAGACCCAATGACCCCACCAACGACAACACTAATGGACGATTCCTAACGAGTATACCGACATAAAATAATTTGAAACCATGAGCTAAACTCAAACGTGCATAAAACCCGTCATAAATATAGTGCAAGTGCAATCAACAAGTGCAATCTCAAATAATTATTACTTTGGACCCTAGTACCATATTCGTATGTATCTCTGTACTTTTGTATTTCGAAACATAAAGTTTGTATTTTTAGAATACTAATTAGATTTATGAGAAATAATGACAAATTTCTACTATATGTGTGGAATCACAATTAAGTGCGGCAATCAAAGTGTGTAATTATTTTTCAACTGAAATTTATATTTCATATGAAATTATTTTTCAACTCTAATTTTAAACATTATTTGTACTCAATAAAATTTGCGTTGATTATGTAGGAGCTGACGTTTTTTTCAGATTTTATGTCAATACAGTTAAGTATGTGCGTATAAATAAATTCCTGATGTAAAGTTATTTCTAAAAATAAAAAAACTACAAAATTTCGTAATAAAATACCGTATTTCCTCTAATAGTACGCAGGTCTCTAATAGTACGCGGGGGGTAGCCGCCTTAGTTTGGATAGTACGCGGGTCTATTCAATACACTATTAAATGCCAGTGCTCGGGTCTCTATTAATGCGCGGGTCTCTAATAATACGCGGGGGGTCGAGGCTCGAGTTTGAATAGTACGCGGGGCGTACTATCAGAGGAAATACGGTACATTTAAAGTTGCCCTCAAAGTACATAATATTATGCAGAATCAATACAAATATCATTTGTTGCCAACATAATAGCCTAATGACGTAGGTACATAGGTAGTTTCGTTTCTTTTTCATGTTGTCATTTTGCGATTTCTTGGTTGCCTTCTTGTGTTTGAGAGATCGTCCACAAATGATGTCATCAAAACATGTCCATTTTTATGAGCCCATGGATGACCCCCCTGTGTATCGGCTTGACCATTGAATAAATGGCTTTGTTTAAAATGAATTGGCATCATGAGCTAAATGTAAGTTGGTGCAGAGTGTGCAAAATGTTGTAATTACATGTTTTCGAAAAGTGCAAAATATTCTACTTACATGTTTTAAAAAGTGCAAAATGTTTTATTCACAAGTTTTGGAAAAGTGTAAAATTGTTGATTTACATGTTTTTAAAATGCCCAAAATTTTCTACTTTTATGTTTCTGAAAAGTAAAAAAATTTCTATCTACATGTTTTTTGAGAAGTGCAAGATGCTCTGTTTAAATGATATCAAGACATATTTCAATGATTTGGTATATAATGGATATTGTTTTCAGCTAGAAATGATATGGGTTATTTTGATTCTGCAGAGACGATATATTGACACAGTTGCCAATTAAATTTACGTTTCAATTATGCATATTAACGTGGAGGTTGTTTTCAGATTTTTTCACAATACATTTAACCAGGTGCCTATACGTCAAATTCCATGTGTAAAATTAATACTAAGGAATATAAAACTGCATTATTGTTAGTTATTGGCGCAAATGACGTCATCAAAACATCTGCATAGATGGCAATGTTTAACTTGGGATTTTAGCAGGTGCCAAAAATAGATATTGAAACAAACATAATGTCTATGAAGAACCAAAATTACCTATTTATAATTTATGCAAGAATTAAAATGAGCTATGCCAACAAACAAATACAGTAAATAAAATACATGGGTACATTGCAAATCACGAGTTTTTAAACTAAGCAAATTGTTCTATTTACATGTTTTTAAAGAAATCAAAATATTCCATGGAAGTGTTTTTTTAAACTTTAAAATGTCTTATTTACATGATTTTTAATTGTTCAATATATTCTATTTACTTGTGTTTTAAAAAGTGATCATGGTTCTATTTACATGCTTTGATTAACATGTTATTCAAATTTTTTCTGTAAAAAGTGCATTTTATTTAAAAATAAAAATGGATATGAGTTATTTTGGTTCTTCACAGACGATAAGTTTAGAAGTAAAAAGAAAGAACTGGGCTCCTAGCCGATGGGCTCACTAATCCAATTTCAGTCTGTCTGATAAATATTGCAATTGCATAATTAAACTTAAATATAAACAAAGAAATCAATCGATATGGTAGCTACATGTAATACTTATCGTTAGTATAATTAAAGCATCGCCAACCTGTGGTTAAATGCTGTACAATTCCGGTCCGATCCGAATCGAAACCGAAGTATGTAAAGGTAGGTACAAACTTTTACAAAGGGCAACGCTGTGTAGATTCAGAGAACGTTTTTAGAATATTTCGGTTTTGATTTCAGATCGGACCGAATCGGAATTGCAAACACTTCAACTACAAGTTGACGACGCAATAATTAAATGTAGGGGTTCACAAAGCTACTATATCGATTAATTTCCTCGTTTCTATTTCTATTAATATCTTGAGCGATTTAGTGGTGACAAACTGGTGAGCCCATCCCATCGTCTGGCTCAGTTCTCCCCTTCTACTCATAAACTTCAGTTTGTTTCAATATCTCCTGCAAAATAACTTTCGTATCATTTCAACTCTTCCGTTTTCTAATTTAATAACCATTTTAATGCAAGTAGATAAATAAACAATTGGACATTTTCTATTTAATAACTGGTTTAAGTTTTATTTACGGGTCATTCATATGCAGTTTAGGGTAATAAACGAACTATCTGTGTAGTGTAAATAATGTAGGTGTAGATACAACTATTTGCACACTAATATTTAAATCCAAAATTTAAAACTGCTTTTCTCACAAAAATCTGTTTACCTCTTACAATCACCGTAATATACAGTAACATTTCATTACTGTACGACCACCTAAGTAATTATTAACAAGTTATACTACGGGAAAATTATAGATATTTTGGGACTCCGATCTACAAGGTCCGCGATAACAATAATTTCGACGGTAAGTTGAAATGCAAAACTAAATATACTAAGTCTCCTAAATTTATGAAACTAATTTTGGTTGCAAAGAGTTTTAATAAGTGATCGTTCATTAATGTCGTGGGTAACATGGCTTTTTTTAAGTACATCCTCAATTAAACCTGAGAAAAGAAATTTGATTTTTGAATTTTAGGAAATTATTTGGATTGTCTTCTACGTTATTATGTGACTTTAGGAGGCGAGACTTCTTTCATCGCCGTTTTGGTAAGTATTGAAGTATTTGAATACCTACCTAATTTTAATTGACTTTTAATTACTTCTAGTTTTATTCAAGTATCTACTAAACCAATTAACCGCCAATTGTTGACATTGTACCGCCAATTGTTGACATTGTACCGCCAATTGTTGACATTGTACCGCCAATTGGATTTATGAGACCGCTGATTGGCTTTATACTGTAATGCTTCCAATTACTGTGAAAGCTTCAAAACCCTTGCATAATAGAAAAACATAAGCCAAGTGGCTTGCTTCAAAATTTAATAGGATTCGTATAATTCTAAAATTATAATTCCAAAGATTAAAAAAGTCGATTTTTTGATTATTTTCTACTGTATAACTCTAACAATCTTCATCAGATTTTTTAAAAATTAAACACTTTTCATTTTTGTCTCAAAATATCAACAGAAACCATTAGGATGGGCTCCTAAAATTACAAAAATCAAAATAAAGTTTAAAAATGCATGAAATTTTTTTTGAGAAATAATTATGATATGTACAGGGAGACGCGTGTTAGTGAGAGCAGACTGAAAACTTATTGCTGAGTGCAATGGTGGCTTACACTGTAAAAGTAAATAAATATATGGTTTAAATATGTATGTAGGTAGGTGAGTATGATGTAGCGTAATTGTAATTAAGTAATAGTAAATAAATGGAGTTAGATGGTTTGAGATGTAAATCAAAGTTTGTAACGCACAAGAAAATATTTTTGAAAGGTAATTGTCAATTGATTTATGTGTACGAAACACATCAAGGCAAGAGATCAACAACATTATAATTAGAACAATGTCATGACAGGGGTGACAAAAAATATTTAAATTGTAAGGTCATTAAGATACAAGATAGTTAAATATTTAAAATGAAACGCTGTGGATGTTTAAATAAAGAGCAATGAAACTGGATGCAAATTCGGACCAGGGATAATCTGCTTGGCCAAAGCAAAAGTTGAAGTAATCAAAGGCGTCATCAGAAAGATAGCTCTTGACATAGAAGGCCCACTCCTGACGGCGGATGAGAAGATGGCAACTTTCTAGCAGATGTGACACGTTAAATTGTCGCGCACGTAGTCCTTATTGTGGGTGAGGACGTGTCGGGTGTAAGTTGCTTGGACGGTGAAAGTCTTGGGGCATGGGAAAAATAAACTTCAATCTGACGGATCTAGCAAACGACGTGTTTGACACACGAACGGCAATGCCCGCAAAACTGAAGTGGTGCCGTGGGTCGGCGGTAATGCGGAAGCGGAGCATCCAGGATGACAGTGTACTCCGGTTGAGGTTGAATAGGAGAGGTAAAATTTGCGGTTTTTGTGAAGTTGGGCAGCATGGACTTAATTTGTTTAGCTTGTAGAGTCCTCAAATGGTGATAATTGTCAATTTACAGGAAAATGAAAATAAGTCTATGTGTTTCTAGGATCCTCATCCCGGTTCTTGTATTAGCGGAAATAAAACGGACGACACGAATTCCAGGATGTTCGACTTTGTAAAGAAAAAACAAATTAAATAATTAAAGCAAATGTAATTATGTCGCTGCCTAAACTGCCGTTGACAGTGCGGTAATAATTATCAATGCATTGTGAACTTATTTGACTGTATAACACAGTGTTAGTTATATCTTAATCAACTTTGACCTCATGTTGTAATTATAAAGAATCTTATAACAAGAATCTCAAATAAATAATAATTTTTACCCAAAAGTATCATCTCTATCTCTGTATGTTTGTAGTTCGAAGCCTTTTGTTTTAATTTTAGAATGCTAATTGAATTAATGTGTCAGAAATCGGGAATATTTACGCCGTGTGTGGAATCACAATTGATTTAATAGTTCGGAAATAAAAATGTTAGATACTTTTTCCTAAATTGTTTATGTTTTATAAAATTAATTCTACTTGAATTTTAAATATTGACATAATACCAAATAACATTTAAAATAAATATATATAAACAACGATGATGTTTTTCTTGAATTTTTGGTAATACATTTAACTAGTCCATACATAAATCCTATATGCAAAATTAGTTTTAAAGAAAAGAAAACTACAAAATTTTTAGTTATTCCATTTAAGTGTGTAATAATTGTGTAACCTCAATAAAAATGTCATTTTTTGCAACTGTAATCTAATTTCGTAAGAAGTTTCGTTTCTTTCTCATGTTGTTGTTTTGTCATATCTTGGTCGCAATTTAATGTTTAAGGGAACGTCCACAAATGACGTCATCAAAACTTTTCCATTTTTATATTTAGGTATAATATTTGTAATAATAATAATAATATTGCCTATTTGTGACCCGCCTCTTATTTGATTTAATATTTGTACCTTTTTGTAGTTTTAATAGCCTCCGTTTATTGCGTCACATTGATTGCACTTAAGCAAGTTTACAGTAACTTTAAGTGTGTACAGTACATAACAGTACATTGGTTGTCAGTATTAATATGCATATAGTGCGAACGAAGAATCAAAATGGTCGATATCTAATTCGAATTATAGTCAAAACAACATATTAGGTAACAAAAACGATGTACACTTAATTTGATTCATGCAAAACAAATTGCAAAATGTTCGATTTACATTTTTTTGAAACAGCCTGTATTTTAGCTTCGATTAGGTTTCGCTTCGGTTTTGGTTCCGTGCTGGCCCTGTGTACGCACACTTAAGAACAAGCTGACAACCAGTGGGAATTAAATTAAATACCTTTAAACTGAATTATTTCTTCGTTTCTATTTATTTGTTCGCTTATATGGCGAGTGATTTTGATGAGCCGAGCCAAGTTCTTTATTTAATATTTTAAGTTTTAATATCTATAGTAAAACGAATCACTCGTTTCATTTTTATTCATCCTGTTCTATGTACCTACATGCATACAAAAACAGTAAGTTCAAATAAGTTCATAAAATTTCATGTTCTTCCAAAATTAAAATTTTTAAATTGCTTGAAAAACCGATGTAATTCAATTCATATTTCCTTAAGGAATTTACAGAAAACGTGACTAAATTAATTTTAATTAATTAAATACAAATAAGTAAAGGTTTTCACGTTGGTTGAATTTATTATTCAATTCATTTGTCACTGTTTTATAGGACCCTGCCACCCCCACACGTCATCCCTTTAAAATTACGTAAACGGCTACCTGTAACAAAAGGCGTGTCATCATTACAACCCTACCAACGACGACGTCATTTATGGACGATTTCTAATGTATATACCTACATCAAATATTTAGAAAGCATAAGCTTAACTCATACGTGCATATTTGTACTCATACCTTGTACTTGTATTTGACATTGGCTGGTAAATAGAAATTGAGAACCCGCCATAAATATTTAATCAACGTCATATAAAATTTGGTTTTGGTTTCAGTTCGGTTCGGATCGAAATTGCACGCTCTTTAATTACGAGTACCTAAGTTACCGATGTGTTCATGAAATGGAGTGGCACATATAGCTACAGTATCGATTGATTTCTTGGTTTCTATTTCTATTTGTAATTATGTTGAAATAGTTGGCAGACTGGAGTGGTGAGCTCATCGTCTGGCCCAGTTCTCTCCTTTATTACTTCTAAACTTCGGTTCGTGTCAGTATCTACCCTAAAATTACTTTCGTTTCATTTCAATTTATCCTTTTTCTAATAAAGTAACAGTTTTAGTTAAAACAAATTCATTCATAAGTGAAAATCTACCGTCGAATATCTCATTTTAATTTTATTAACAAGTCATATCCAGTTTAGGGTATTAAATGAAGTAATGGATAATTAACGTGAGTAGATACTTGCAATATTTTACACACTAATATTTAAATAGAAAATTTTAAACTGCTTCAAATAAAAACCTTTTCACCCGTTGTTACCATCACCGTTATATACAATGCATTATTTTACAGTGACTATAGTTATGAAGAAAGTGGTACGGGAAAATTTAAAATATTTTGGAGATCTCTAAGGTCCTTCATAGCAATTGGTTGTAATTTAAGTAGAAAAATAAATATTTCAATGCAAATAAATTAATTAATTTTCGGTGCTTAGTTGTAATAAGGGATTATCCATAAATAATGTCGTGAATGATAGGGTGTTCTTTTGATACACCCTTCTCAAGCGATAATATGTTCAATAACAATGTTAAACTGATTTGATTTTTAAATTGTAGGAAATACTTTTTTTAGAAAATACTTTGTAAGAACGCTATCAGACTTGTCAAGTTGGTGTCATTCTGATTACAGTGGACCGCAGGATGTTCACTTGTAGTATTGGTACGACGAGTAAAAGCTTACTGCGAATTTCTAGTTAGACGCATTGACCCTTGACAATATAGCGATGACGTTATTTGTGGGTGATCCCTAACTGTTACTGTTACTATAAATTTGTACGTTAACCAGAATACTGTATCATTTTCTACCCCCATGCGTCATTGGAATTTGAAAATATGTTGGAAATGAGCTCCAAAGTCCGCGATAGCAATTGACGGTAATTTGAATAAAAAAATACATATTTTAATATGTGAAAATAAACTTTTCAATGCAAAGCTTTGAGAAAGGATCCTTTATAAATGAAGTCATGGTTTACATGATGTTTTATTATACATCTTTCTCAAGCGATAATATGTCCAGTAATAACAGTGTCAAATTGATTTTTTTTAAATTGTAAAATAATTTGTTTACATGTTTTAAAAAATTCAAAAATTTCCTATTTTTATGTTTCTGTAAAACGTAAAAAGTTCTATTTAAATGCTTTCATGACATATATCGATAGCTTGGTAGATATTGGGTGTTGTTTTTAGCTGCAAATGGATATCCATGGGTCATTTTTATTCTTCACAGACGATAAATTGAAACAATTAAATTTACTTTAATAAAATTGACGTCGTCGTTTTTTTCAGATATTTTGTCAATCCGCTTAATCAGGAACTTATGCATAAATTCCATATGTAAAATTAATTCTAAGGAATATAAAGCTGCATTATGGTTAGTTATCGGCACCAATGACGTCATTAAAAAATCTCCTTTTGTTTATGATTCGTTGAACCTCCTACTGTCATTATCTTAACTACACTGCATACTGCATAAACAGCTATCTTTAACATAGAGATGCTATCAGAAGCCAAAAGTAGATCCATTGACCGTACTGATGACGTTATTTTTGGACGATCTCTAACTGTTACTGTTATTAACTTTGTATACGTAATACAGAATACAATATCATCCAACGATCCAACACATCATATTATCCTATTACTTTTTATATAAATTAAAATTCATACAATGATCCTAAAAGCATGTAAATAGAACATTTTATACTATTTAGACTTTTCAGAAACATGTAATTGGAACATTTTGCACTTTTCAAAAGCATGTCAATTGAACATTTTCTACTAATCAATTACATGTAAATGGAACATTTCTCACTTTTAAAAAAGATTTAAATGAAACATTTCACTCTGTTTAAAGCAAACAAAAATGCATTGCATTATGCCCCTTTCAAAAAATGAGGTAAGGTAAATGGGACATTTTAAACTTTTTTAAAGCTCCTAATTAACAGTGGATTACAAATATATTTCATTTAAATATTGCGCATGTTTGTAATAGCTAATTCTAATTCTAGCTTTAATTATTTACTATGAGCCATTTTGTTTCTTCACTCAGGTTTATAACGTTGACAGCGATACACGAAAGTTCAATACATTGAGGGAACAGTATCAAAATTGTATCTTTCCACGTTTTCTTAAAAGCCAGAATTAAAATATATTATTTCAAAAGAAAAACTAAATGAGATTAAATATTAAAATTACCAATATTAATAATAAAACGAGTTCTTAAACATACCAAGTTGTATCCTCCTGCTTTTTATCAAATAAAAAATGTTCTAATAACTTGTTTTCGAAAAGTGCAAAATATTCTACTTAGGTACGTGTTTTTAAAAAGTGTAAAATTTTCCATTTCCATGTTTTTGAAAAATTGTAAAATGTTGCGTTTCCATGTTTTTGAAAAGTGCAAAATGTTCTATTGACATGTTTTTGAAAAAGTGTAAAATGTTCCATTTACATGTTTTTGAAAACATGTAAAATGTTCTATTTACATATTTTTAAAAATTGCAAAATGTTTTATACACATATTTTTGAAAAGTGCATAATGTTTTATTTAAATGTTTTTGTGAAGTACAAAATGTTCCATTTACATGTTTTTGATAAATGCAAAATTTTAGATTTAAGTGTTTATGAAAAGTGCAAAATGTTCCATTTACATGTTTTTGAAAAGTGCAAAATGATCTATTAACAGGTTTTTGAAAAGTGCTAAATGCTCTTTATACATGTTTTTAGAAGTGCGAAATGTTCCATTTACACGTTTTTTAAAAGTGCAAAATGTTCCATTTACTTGTTCTTGATAAATGCAAAATGTTCCATTTACATGTTTTAGAAAAGTCTATCTTTTTTTGTTTTTTTAGTGGTGCAAAATGTACTATTTTAATGCTCTCAAGACATTTTGTAATATAATATTTGTAAAAAGTTGATATTGTTTTTAGCTAAAAATGGATATGGGTCATTTTGATTCTTCACAGACGATACATTGATACAGTTCCTAATTAAAACATTTAAATTATATTGACGTTGACGTTGTTTTCAGATATTTTGTCAATGCACTTAATCAGGTGCCTATGCGTCAAATTTTATGTGTCAAATTAATCTTAAGAAATATAAAGCTGCATCACTGTTGTTACTTGGCACAAATAACGTCATCAAAAATCTCCTTAATTATGATTCGCTGAACCCCCTACTGTTATCTCAGCTTAACCTTTTGCATGAATGGCTATGTTTACTGTTTACCTTAGGATGTTATCAGGATCAAAAAGTAGATATACAACATATATTGAAACAAACATAACGTCTATGAAGAACCAAAATGGCCTATTTCTAATTTATGCTAAAATTAAAATGAGCTATGTCAACAAAAATACAGTAAATAATATACATGGTTACAATGCAAATCACGAGTTTCTAAAATAAACCAATTGTTTTATTTACATGTTTTTAAAAATATAAAAATATTCTACGGAAGTGTTTTATAAAAGTGTAAAATATCTTATTTACATGATTTTTATAAAGTTCAAAATATTCCATTTACTTGCTTTTTGAAAAGTGCACAAGTTTCTATTTACATGCTTTCATGAACATGTTATTTTTCTGTACATAGTGCATTTTGTTTGAAACTAAAAATGGATATGGGTCATTTTGGTTCTTCACTGACGATCAGTTAAGAAGTACAAGAAAAGAACTGAGGGCAGCCAGCCGATAAGCTCACCACACTCCAACTCCAGTCGGTCTGATAAATATTACAACATAATAATTAAAAATATCAGTATTAACGAAGAAATCAATCGATATCGTAGCTATATGAACCCCTACATTTAATTAAAGCATCGGCAACCTGTGGTTATAGACTGTACATTTCCGATCCTAACCGAACCGAAATCGAAGTAGGTACCTATATGTAGGTACAGACTTTTACACAAGGGAAACGCTGGGTAGATTTAGAGATCGGTTTTAGAATATTTCGGTTTCGGTTTCGGATCGATTCGGATGGGAATTGTCACACATTTCAACCACAAGTTATGACGATGCAATAATTAAATGTAGGGGTTCACATAGCTACGATATCGATAGATTTCATCATTTCTATTTCTATTAATACCTTGAGCGATTTAATGGTGGCAGACTGGACTGGTGAGCCCATCCCGTAGTCTGGCCCAGTTCTCTCCTTCTACTCCTAAACTTCAGTTTGTTTCAATATCTTCTGCAAAATAACTTTCGTATCATTTCAATTCACCCGTTTTCTAATTTAATAACCATTTTAATTCAAGTAGATAAATAAACAATTGGACATTTTCTATTTAATAAGTGGTTTAAATTTTATTAACAAGTCATTCATATGCAGTTTAGGGTATTAAACGAACTATCTGTGTAGTGTAATTAATGTAGGTATAGATACAACTATTTGCACACTAATATTTAAATCCAAAATTTGAAACTGCTTTTCTCACAGAAATCTGTTCACCTCTTACAATCACCGTAAAGTATATACAGTTACAGTTCCATTTTTTATGACCAACTAATTAAATAATAACATGTTATTGTACAGGAAAACTATAAATATTTTGGGACTTAGATCTACAAGGTCCGCGATAACAATAATTGTGACGGTAAGTTGAAAACCAAACTAAATATACTTAATATTCTAAATGTATGAAAAGAATTTTGGTTGCAAAGAGTTTAAATAGGTGATCGTCCACAAATAATTTCGTGGGTTACATGTCGTTTAATACATGGTTCATATAGGTGTACCTAATTTAAAATCTAGAATTAGAATGAGCTAGTATATATGTTAACAAAACACTCAATAAATGAGACAGTTACGTAATCAACTCCTAAACAGGATTTTTTGAAAATATTACAATGTGTTACATGACATGTTTTTGAAAAGCGTAAAATGTTTTATCTATATAATTAGGCTTTTACGATCGTGGTATTTTAATTATATTTTTGAGAATAGATAGTGCATAATATATAACTCGCATTTGAGAACGGATATGGGTCATTTTGGGACTTTACTCACGATATTATAACGTAAATACTCAAAAATTCGCCGGGGCTCAAATGAGCGCCCTGCTATCGCTTCAAAATATCGTCTGTGAAGAACTAAAATGACACAAATCCATTTGCAGCTAAAAACAATATACACTATCTACAAAAATAGTAAAATATGTCTTAAAAGCATTTTAATAAAATATTTTGCATCTTTAAAAACAATACATAAGAACGTTTTGCAATTTTCAAAACTATGTAAATAGAACATTTTACATTTTTTAAAAGTGTGTAGATAGAACAATTTACACTTTTCAAAAACGTGTAAATAGAACATTTTACACTTTTTTTAAAACATTTAAATAGAACATTTTACACTTTTTTTAAAACATTTAAATAGAACATTTTACACTTTTTTTAAAACATTTAAATAGAACATTTTACTTTTTTTCAAGCCTATGTAAATAGAAAATTTTACAATTTTTCAAAACGAACTAAATAGAAAATTTTACAATTTTTAAAAGTGTGTAGATAGAACATTTTACACTTTTCAAAAACGCGTTAATAGAACATTTTACACTTTTTTTAAAACATTTAAATAGAACATTTTACTTTTTTTCAAAACTATGTAAATAGAACATTTTACAGTTTTTCAAAACTATGTAAATATAACATTTAACAGTTTTTTAAACCTATGTAAATAGAACATTTTACACTTTTTCAAAACTAACTAATAAGAACATTTTATCTTCAATTAAAATTATTCATACGTAGCTACCATATCAAATGATTTCTTCGTTCCTATTTAATTATATATCTGTTTCTATGTTGAGCGATTTGGCAGACTGGTCAACTCATCCAGTGTTCTAGCACAGTTCTCTCCTTCTACTTCTAAACTTCCGTTGGATTGAATATCCACTGTAAAATTAATTTCCTATCATTTCAATTTATCTGTTTTATAATTTAATAATAATTATAGTTGAAACAAATTATTTCATACGTGAAAATCTCATTTTTATTTTATAAACAAGTCATGTGCAGTTTGGGTACCACACGAACTATTGACTAATTAACGTAACGTAGGTACTTGCAATGATTTACACACTAATATTTATATTCAGAATTTTAAACTGAATCCCACAAAAATATTTTCACCCGATGTTACCATCACACAAAAATACAACACATTATTTTTTAACTACGACTGATTAAGAAGTCGATAGAGGAAAATTTAAAATACGTTAGATATCAGCTTTAATATCCGCGATAACAATTGAAGGTAATTTTTGAATACAAAAATACATTTTCCATGCAAAGCTTTAATAAGGGGTCGTCCGTGAGCAACATCTCAACTCTTACAAGGGAATGGTTTCACATGTAATCCGCCAATTTCAAAACGCTATATCTACAAAAATCAGTCTACTTTTAAATAGCAGTGATCTAAAGTAACTCGAGTGCATTTTGCCTTGTTCGGTCAGAATAGTCCGCCAAAGCTTAAAAAACTTCAAATTTTAATATTTTGCCGCTCTGTAACTTTCACAGTTCTCATTTGATGTTGACGAAATTTGATGTTTTCTAACGATTAGACTATTTTCTGAAAAGCAATTTCAGGATTCTCTGAAATTTAAAAATTTTTATTTTTTCGAAAAAAATTGAAGAAAAAACTATTTTTGAGCCCTCATTTTATTGACTAATTTTTTTCGAAAAAATGAAAACTTTTGAATATTGAAGAAACCTGAAATTTCTTTTCAGAAAATAGTCTAATCGTTAGAAAACATCAAACTTGGTCAAAATCGAATGAGAACTGTAGAAGTTACAGAGCGGCAAAATATTGAAATTTGAATTTTTTTAAACTGTAAAGGGCTATTCTGACCGAACAACGCAAAATGCACTCAAGTTACTTTAGATCCCAGCTATTTAAAAGTAGCCTGATTTTTGTAAATATGGCGTTTTGAAATTGGCGGATTACATGTGAAACCATTCCCTTGTTAGAGCAGAAGCTATACCTAAAGATTTAAGCACACGTAGGTAACAATGAGCCAAAATTTGCTGCCACAAAGTGGACAAAATTCAGCGTGTTCAAATTCTTTCCATCGTGCAAAATCCACCAGCTTGCACTCCAACACACCGAATTGACCGAATTGCCCGCGTCATTTCCAATGTAAATTTATCCCTTCGCACAGCAACGCGCGGTCTCTTTTCGAATTCTACGCTCAAGACTTTAGGGCACATAGAGTGACATTAACATTGCATTTTTGTTTTGCCTAACAAGCTCAGCGATCTGAAACGCCTTTGCGAAGGAGAAGCCGAAGCTGGCGCAGGTTTTTAAATTCTTTCTGGATTGTTTCTGTTTCTTTTACTGCATACTTGTGGAGCCTGTTGAAATCAAAGACTTAAACACTATAAATCACACTAAAAGGTAATAGTCTGAAATATTTACTTTATAAATACTTAGTGCTGTCATATGTGTTCAATCTTTTAGCTCCAGTTTTGAGTCTAATTGGTTAGCTTTCAAAAAACAATAAATTAGTGAAATCAAAAATAAAGAAACATCATACAAGAAAAAATCCGGCGCTTCGCGCCGGATTTGACGACCGTTGACTTGAAGTAGATGCTGAGCTTACAACAAATTGGCTTGGTCGCTGGTAAACAATGCTTTTAAGGCTAAAATAAAGCTCTCGCAGTCAGCGCCGGTAAAAGTAGGCTAATTAAAAGTTTTGTTAGTGAAAACAGCTGGGTAGTAATATTTGAATGACCTCATTTAAGAACGATGCCTCACTATATGTAAGCCACAAATAATGTATGTCCGTGATATGTAATAATAAAAGAGAATCCTTAAAATGGTGATATTTAAAAGACGTATCGGATAGCCATCACCACGTATGAGCCATATACGTCTATTTTAATCTGAGTTGGTACGCAAAGCCTAATGATCAGACCTGCGCATGAATATCTTCGAATTCGACACTGCAGTCCTACACTCACGACTACAATACGACAATAGTAGACTGTGCTGTGAACGTACATAGATAAGTACATTCACTCGTAATGTAAATTCGTGAAAAAGTTCCATGTATTTTATTAGCGAAACATGACAAGCTCACACCTCTGTAGCTACCTCCATGAATTGTCACCTCTTTTAGTTTATGTACTTTAAAACATGATTTTAACATCGGTTCAAAAACTATACAGCAATTTTTCCTCAAACTTGCGATAGAAAGTTGTTTGCATTCAATGAGTTCAATAATGGGATCTGTAGCATGCGACCTGTAGCGTGTAATCTGCAGCCATATAGACAGGCAGACAAACAAACCAACAGACAGCCAACACCATTCCAATAGATGCTTGCTTAGCATCTAAAAAATTTAATGTTGGAGATAGGGGTACCTAAAATTATGATATTTGAAGAACGTCATTATCGACTATCCCTGACTATCTTTAACCAATAAATGGAAGTTCATTACATGTAGGTAAAACAAGTTGGAAAAAAATCTATACTTAGAAATAGGGGTACCGTAAACTATAATATTTGAAGGACGTCATTATAGACGATCCCTTAATATCTACAACCATTATAGGTAAGTTTATTATGACATGTTGAAAACAGGTTGGAAAAAAATTAAAAGTTAGAAATGGGGGTGGGGGTGCTTAAAACTATGACATTTTAAGGACGTCATTATGGACAATCCCTGACTATCTATAGCCAATTTGAGTAAGTATGTATGTGATCGGTAGTAATGTATAGGAATTTGTATAATTGTTAGGAAGCAGAATTCCGATTGCCTGAGCTGGTGTTCAAAGCGGGGACCCCCGTCATGAGCATAAATATTTTCCAATACCAAATTAAAGTCCTAAGCCCACGACCACTATACCAGGCTGCCCTGTGATCGCACATATTGGTTAAGTACATTTACTACTAATGTAAATTCGTGAAAATATTCCATGTGAATTTTATACAGCAAAACTTGAAAAGCTCTCAGGTAGGTATGTACATGACACGTAAAGTCGTCCCTTTTTTTATACCAATACAAATTTTGATTCTTGGTTTACTCAGCTGCTAATTGCAGACAAACTATAATTGCGATCAGTATACAAAACAATAGGGCACCTCTCGTTCGCATTTGTGAGAGTTTAAGAGACGTTTGAGAGAAATCACTTAAAAACTGTGACCTGTAGAGGAGGACCAACGGACGGACAGACAGACAGACGGACAAAACCATTTCATTAGATGCTTGCTCAGCATCTAAAAAGTGAAAAAACCCTGTAGACGCTTGAATAAAACTGAAGATAGTAAAATAAATATTTTCTTTTAATGTATTCTGGTAGAATTTAATACAATAGTTGCGGATTCTCGGGGTCACTAAAAGTAACTGTTACTTCTAAAACAAAAGGTACAAATAGTACAAACGGAAGAACGTAAATGAGCAGCTGTTGTTTAGAAGAATTTAAAAATTTAAATGTTCTTTTTAATTCTTTGATTGCAGGGATAGTGTTGTTCCATGAAATAATCATGTCATTCAAATATTGCCGATACTGAAAAAGCAAGTAAGGCAAAGAACATATCCGATGCAGTAACTTAAATGGATTGAAAGGTAATTGAAATTCTATGCTTCAGTTTTCGCTATTTCCTTTACAAACTGTACGAACAAGCACAAAAACAAAGTAACTAGGACAACTAAACTGATATTACAATAATTGAAAGATTTATAATACGAATCAAACCTGAGGATCTGTCTTGTTTAAATTAATGTTTACCAATGTATTCACATGTTTTTAAAATGTGCAAAATGTTCTATTTACATGTTTTTGAAAAATGCAAAATGTTATATTGACATGTTTCTTAAAAATGCAAAATGTTCTATTTACATGTTTTTAAAATGTGCAAAATGTTCTATATACATGTTTTTGAAAAATACAAAATGTTATATTGACATGTTTCTTAAAAATGCAAAATGTTCTATTTATATGTTTTTAAAATGTGCAAAATGTTCTATTTACATGTTTCTGAAAAATTCAAACTGTTCTATTCACATGTTTTAAAAAGTGCACAATGTTTTATTTAAATGTTTTTAAAAATGCAAAATGTTCTATTTTTATGTTTCTGAAAAGTAAAAAATATATTTACATGTTTTTGAAATTTGCAATTCATACTTTAATTCTACAGTCCGAAATTAGAATGCAATTAAATATAATTATATAGGTTAATTGTTTGCATTCCATGTTATGGGTTTTTTGGAAAAAAACCTTAAGTCCAAGATTTCAAAATTATGAATCATTTTTAACATATCACGATGCAGCGTCAGATTCGAGTATTTTTGGCTACTAATATATACACCTGGTAGTATGCAGTCTCGAAAAAAAAATCACGTTTTCACATGATTATTAAAATTTGCGGTTTTTGTAAATTTGGGCAACATGGACTTAACGCGTTTTGCTAGCAAAGTCCTCCGATAGTGATAATATTTACTTTACAGGAAGATGTCAATAAGTCTATGTCTTCCAGGATCCTCATCCTGGGTCTTTTACAAATATAAGTAGCATTAAGACAGACTAACGGAATTCCAGGAGGTTAATTACTCTCAAGAAAAAACAGCAAGAGCAGTAAGTGAATTGGAATTGAAGCAAATGTATGTCGCTGCCTAAACTGTCGTTGACAGTGCGGTAATAATTATCGATGCATCGTAATCTTATTTGACTGTATAACACAGTGCTATGTCTTGATCTCCTCCTAAGTTTAAATTAGCTTTATAGCTTAACAACGTGTCAACTTTGACCTTATCTTGTATACAGAATCTTATAACAAGAATCTCAAATACATATTAATTTTGAAATTAGGAATTTTTCTACTATGTGTGGAATCACAAATTATTTTATAGTACGGAAATTAAAATTTTGGATTATTTTTCTTAAATTGTTTGTTTTAGAAAATTATTTCTACTTGAATACTCTTGTGTTAATAAAATAAAATAAAAAAGTATGCCTTTATAGCTCTGTATAATTTTTGTTTGTTTGTTTTTATTTCTGAAGGACGAAATATAATTAATGCATAATATCACAAATGAGTTTAGACCACTAATGGTAATGCTACCTTCATGCGGTTATTTTAAAAATGTTTTTTTCATATTATTTTTGCTGTACACCTATGGGTTAAATATTTCTACGCTTATGTGTTACCCGCCTCTTATTTATTAGAATATTTGTACTTTTTGTAGCTTTGGTAGATACCGTCTATTGCGTCATATTGATTGCACTTTAACAAGTTTACATTAACTTTAAGTGTGTAAAGTCCATTACAGTACATTGGATGTCAGTATTACTATACATATAGTGAGACTGAAGAATCAAAATGGTTAATATTTAATGTAAATTATAGTCAAAGCAGCATGTTATGTAACAAACAGCACACTCGATTAGATTGATGCAAAACAAAATTTGCAAGATGTTCGATTTACATTTTTGGTAAAAAAGCAAAACAATCTATTTGCATGTTTTTGAAAAGTGCGAAATGTTCGATTAACATGTTTTTAAAAAGTGCCAAATGTTCTATCTAATTGTTTTTGAAAAGTTCGAAACTTTCTATCTAGGTACATGTTTTTGAAAAGTTGGAAATGTTTCATTTACATATTTTTTAAAAGTACAAATTGTTCGATTTACTTGTTTTGTAAAAATGCAAAATGATCGATTTACAGGTTTCTGAAAAGTGCAATATATTTTATTTGTATATTTTTGAAAAGTGCAAAACATTTTATTTACATATTTTGTAAATCTGCAAAATTTTCAATTACCTTGGGTTTTGGATCGTGATATTTTTAGTTTTTGAGTTTAGTATGATATATTATGAACTTCAATTTCATTGGTTATTCTGAGTTTGAGTCTTATAACTTAAGATAAATAAGCTAATTACTAATTATCTATTGCATAAACATGCTGCAAGTCTTTTAAGAACTTTAGTAGCACGTGGTCCTCTCCGCAATTAAATTAAAACAGTCTGTGTATTTTAGTTTCGTTTTTAGATCTTTTCGGTTTTGATTCGTCCTGTGCCTGTGTCCGCACCCGCACACTTAAAAACAAGCTCACAACCACAACCAGTGGGAATTAAATTAAATACCTTTAAACTGATTTACTTCTTCGCTTCTATTTATTTGTCTACTTATATTGCGAGAGATTTTGATGAGCCGAGCCCAGTTCTTTATTTAATACTTTTGGTTCTAGTATCTATAGTTAAACTACTCATTCGTATCATTTTTATTCATCCTGTTCTATGTGCATGCATACAAACACAGTCAGTTTAAATAGGTTCATAGAAATTCATGTTATTCCAAAATTAAAATTTTTGAATTCCTTGAAAGAACGATGTATTGCAGTTCCTATTTCCTTAAGGAATTCACAGAAAACGTTACTCAATTAATTTTAAATAAATATAAATAGGTATGTAAAGGTTTTCACGATAGTTGAATATAATATTCAAGTCATTTGTCACTGTTTTATAGGACCCTGCCACAACTCCCCCCCCCCCCCACGTCATCGCTTTAAAATTAAGTAAACGGCTATCTGTAACAAAAGGCGTGTCATCATTACTACACTAGAACCAATAACCCCACCAACGACGACGTCTATTATGAACGATTTCCAATGCATATACCCGCATAAAGTATTTAGGAAGCATATAAGCTTAACTCATACGTGCATATTTGTACTCATACCTTGTACTTGTATTTGACATTAGCTGGTAAATATAAATTAGGAACCCGTCATAAATACAGCACAAAAGTCTGTACTTCAGTTTCGGCTTCGGTTCGGCTTCGGTTCGGATCGGAATTGCACGCTCTTTAATTAGAAGTACCTGAGTTACCGATGTGGTAATGAAATGGAGTAGCACATAGCTACCATATTAATTGATTTCTTCGTTTCTATTTTTATTTCTAATTATGTTGAAATAGTTGGCAGACTGGTGACTGGAGTGGTAGTGGGCCCATCCTCTGGCCCGCAGTTCTCTCATTCTACTTCTAAACTTCGGTTTGCTTCAATACCTACTGTAAAATTATTTTCGTATCATTTGAATTTATCCGTTTTCTAAATTAAGTAATAATTTGAATTAAAACAATTTCATTTATAAGTAAAAATCTACCGTACAATTACTCATTTTAATTTTATTACCAAGTCATATGCAGTTTAGGGTATTAAACGAAGTATTGGCTAATTAACGTAGGTTGATACTTGCAATATTTTACACACTAATAGTTAAATTCAAAATTTTAAACCGATTCCAACAATTAACTTTTCACCCGTTGTTACTGTCACCCTAATATATGTACAATTTAATATTTTATGACGGCTTACACTTAAGAAGTTGATACTGGAAAATTAATAATATTTCGAAATTCAGTTTTAATGTCTGCGACAATGACTAACACTAAAGGTAATTTTAATACAAAAATAAAAATTTCAATACAAATAAATTAATTTTCGGTGCTTAGTTGTAATATAGGATCATTCATCAATGATGTCGTGGATGACATGGTGTTCTTTTGACACACCCTTCTCAAGCTATAATATGTCCACTAAAAATGTGAAATTGATTTTTTTTTGAAAATTGTAGGAAATACTTGTTTCCAAAATACTTTGGAAAGAACGCTATCAGACTTGTCAAGTTGGCGTCATTTTTCTTACAGTGGACCAGGATGTTCACTTGTAGTATTGGTACGTATGAGTAAAACCTGACTTCGAATTTCTATTTTCTACGAGTATAGAAATTCTAAACATCGACAATGTAAGTAGAACATAACATTTTGCACTGTTCATAGAAACACGTAAATTAGGTATCTTTCAAGTTTTAAATATATGCAAATAACCTACTTTGCACTCCCTTTAAATTTACAAATTTAAACTAATTAATTCATAATTGTAATAGCTAACGCACAACGTTATTGTGTGGTGAGTAGTAAAACAATTAACCTGGTTTACTGCATTTTACTCTTGTAGGTCGTTGAGAAAAACTAAAATTGGAAAAACAACTGCTAAACGTTTTAACACAAGCAAGAATAATACGAAACTAAAATGGATGTAAATTATCCAGATTCTAAACGCTTGCTCGTACAACATTCAGTATTATGGAAAAAATTCCATGTTCCCAGGATCCTAATTTCTGGAATTTGATTGAAAAGGACATGGGGGATTTCCGGATGTTTTATAGAAAACACAACAGGAGCAGTAATTGCACTGGAATTAAATCAAATGTATTTCGCTGCCAAAAATTCCGTTGACAGTGCAGTAATAACTATCGATGTATTGTAAACTTATTTGACTGTATAACACAGTGTTATGTCTTGATCTTCTTCTAAATTTAAACTAGCTTTATAGCTTATCAGTGTTTTAATTTTGACCTCATGTTGTATAGAGATTCTTATAAAAAGAATCTTAATTAAATATTACTTTTGGCCCCAGTTCCCAGTATCATCTCTGTCTGTATTTATGTAATTCGCAACATTTTGTTCTAACTTTAGAATATTATGCTAATCAAATGAATGTGTCAAAAATTGGGAATAATAAGGAATTTCCACTATGTGTAAAATTAAAATTGATTTTATTGTGCGGGAATAAAAATGTTAGACTTTTTTTCATGTATTATTATTCATATTTCATAATTATTATTATTCTACTCGAATTTTAAATATTGACATGGTACCTAATACAATTTAAAAATTCAATACTACTTTTGACCCAAGTATTATCTGTGTCATTTTAAAAAAATTTCTACAAATTTTTAAATTCTTGTTAGTTAAGTATTAACACATGATGCATTCATGTAGGTTTTAAAATGACTTAATGGGTTCTGCTTCAGTTTTTTTTATTTATTTATACGTATTTGTTTTTACTGGTTTTGTCAAGGATAACTTCAATACATAAATTTTCAATTTATTATTATTGCCGATTTTGTAGTAGCAATCCATACATAGACTTCCGTCTGAAACGAAACAGCGCTTGTCATAGTAAACACGTGGTAAACAATTTTTTTTAAAATTATGCCTATTTATTATATCCATATTATTATGTTTTTGTGCTATTTATTTTTAATTTTTTTAAAGAGCTAAATAACACATTGGCTTTTATTTCGACTTCTGACTTGACGCTTATTCGATTTACTATATTATGTAGGTAGGTACTACGGTAGGTGGGGAATGTAGCTTCCGTTTATTGCTTTGATTGATTGTACATTGCTTTATACATAGTTAGTGTGTACGTGTGTACAGTATAGTAATTACAGTGTTTCAGAATTCTACATATAGTGAGAATGAGGAAAATTAGATGAGCCAAAGCAAGCTATGTCAAAAAGCAGCACACACGATTATGTAAATGGGATGCGTAATTTGTTTTTATAACATTTTTGCGTGTTTTTGGGTTACAAAGTGCAAGATATTTTATTTGCATGTTTAAAAAAGGTGCAAATTGTTCGATTTAAATGTTTTTTTACAGTGCAAAACGATCTATGTGCATGTTTTTAAATAGTGAATTATTTTTATTTGAAATATTTTAAAAAAGTGCAAAACCTACTACTTGCATGTTTTGTAAAACTACAAAATGGTCTATCTTCTTGATTCTTGGATGGTGATATTTTTATATTTTAAGTTTTTTGTATAGGTAGCTTACTTTTGTTTCATACGTCATTTTTGGAGTCTTTATACTTACGATCAGTTGGCCAAACCTATAGTGCATATACAGCAGGCCTTAATGCAAGAATTTAGTCGCATGAGAGTAGCCCCTTTCAATTAAATTTTAAAGCAGTCTGTAATTTAGCTTCGTTTCAGGTTTTGGTCTTGGTTCGGCTCTGCCTGTGCAAACTAAAAATCATGCTGACAATCTGGTAATTAAATCACCTAGGCCCATAGCACTCAATTAATTCCGTTGTTTCTATTTATTTGTCTGCGTATAGTTATATTGCGAGTAATTAGGATGAGTCGAGCCCAGATTTCTTCATTTGTTAATGTTGATTCCAGTTTACACAATAAAACTATACGCATTCACATCATTTCGGTTCATCTCCTTTTCTATATATACATACAATAACAGTCAGTTCAAATTATAGTTCATTAGTTGTATTTAAATTATATCAAAAATTCCAAAAATTAAATTTTCCAAATTGCCTAAAACAACGATGCATCACAATTTTTAATTTACTAAAGACTTCACAGAAAATTTTGCTCCTTTGAATTTAAAAAAAGTCCACATAAGTATACGTTGTGAGGTAAGTAGGTAGGTCAATGTTAATATTCAGTACAATATTATCAAAATCAAAATATTTGTCGATTGGATTTTGGAAGAGTGCCATCAAATGATACTAGACCCTGCGACCCTACCAACGACATCAGATACGGACGATTCCTTATGCATATACATACATTAAATTACATATTTTGGAGACATAAGTTTAACTTGTGTAGGTGCATACTTGTAATTTTATACCTTGTATGCTTATGTTTGATATTGGCTGGAAAACTGAAATTGAAAACCCGTCACAAATAAAAGTATCAGTCTGTACTTCGGGTTTGGTTTCGGTTCGGTTTGGATCGGAATTGCACGCTCTTTAATTAAAAGTAAGTTATTGACGTGTCAATGAAATAGAGTGGCGCATAGCTACGGTATCGATTGATTTCATAGTTTCTATTTATATTTGTAATTATGTTAAAATAGTTGGCAGAATGGAGTGGTTAGCCCATTCTCTTGCCTTCAGTTCTCTCCTTATCCTTCTAAACTTCTGTTGGGTTCCATATCTACTGTAAAATTATTTTCGTATCATTTTAGTCTATCTGTTTTTTAATTTAATAGTAATTTTAGTTCAAACAAATTAACTTGTTAGTAAAAATCTTCCGTATAATAACTCATTTTAATTTTATTACCAAGTCATAGGCAGCTTAGGGTATTGAACGAACGATTGGCTAATTAACTTGAGTAGATACTTGCAATATTTTACACACTAATATTTAAATCCAAAATTTTAAACTGATTCCCACAATTTACATTTGACCCGTTGTTACTATCACCGTTATATACAATTTATTATTTTACGACGACTAACAATTAAAAAGTTGATACGGAAAAATTATTAACATTTTTTAAATCAGCTCTTTTATCCGCGATAGCAATAAATTGCGACGGTAAGTTGAATACAAAAATAAAAATTTCAACATAAATGAATAAATTTTTCATGCAAAGTTTTATTTAGAGATCGTTCATCAATGATGTCGTGGATGACATGTTGTGTTTTTAATACACCCTTCTCAAGCAATAATATGTCCAATAACAATGTTTAATTGATTTTTTTTTGAAAATTGTAGGAAATACTTGTTTCCAAAATACTTGGGAAAGAACGCCATCTAACTTGTCAAGTTGGCGTCGTTTTGCTTACAGTGGGCCTGGATGTTCACTTGTAGTATTGGCAGATAGGAGTAAAACATGAATGTGAATTTCTATTGTCTACGAGTATACAGATTCTAAACATTGAAAATGTAAGTAAAACATTTTGCACCGTCATATAAACTCGTAAATGAAGCATTTTGAAATTGTTTTGTAGTGCAGATTTTTAAATCTGATTGTTTAATTTCTACCTCAAAAAAATAGTCACTATCTAACTCCAGAACAGTATGTGCTTTTATTGTGACTTTCTCTTATTGTTTTCTTATTACTGCGTCTAGGCCCGAAATAATTAAATTCAAAATAAAACCAATTAAATAATTCTCATTTTAAACAGCTAAAGCATAGCGTTAATGCGTTAAGTAGTAAAAATGCCTTAAGAAGATAAAAATAAGTCCATGTGTTCCCAGGATCCCCACCTCGGCTCTTTAATAAAAGGCAATAAAACGGGCAACAGGAATTCCAGGATGTTGGACGTTTTGAAGCAAAAACAGCAAGGGCAGTAAATGCATTGGAATTAAAGCAAATCTATGTTGCTGCCAAAATTGCCGTTGACAGTGCGGTAATGGTAATAATTATCGATGTTCTGTTAACCTATTTGACAGTTTAACACAGTTTTAAGTCCTAATCTTCTCTAACATTTAAATTAGCTTTATAACTTGCCAACTTTTCAACTTTGACCTCATGTTGTACATAATCCTATAAAAAGAATTTCAAATAATTATTACTTTTGGCTTTGGCCCAAGTACTATGTCTAATTATATCTGTACTTTTGTATTTCGAAACATAATGTTTTAATTTTTAGAATGCAAATTAAATTTATGGGAAATATTGAGAAATGTCCACTATGTTTGGAATAACAATTAGGTTTACAGTGCGGCAATGAAAGTGCTAAAATATTTTTTAATTTAAATTTATATTTCATATGATATTATTATTCAACTTTAATTTTGAGCATTAATGGTACCTAATAAAATTTGCGTTGATTATGTAGAATTTGATGTTTTTTTTTAAAGTTTTTATACATTCAATACATTTAATTAGGGAGGTGCGTATACATAAATTCCTTGTGTAAAGCTATTTTTAAAGATAAGAAAACTACAAAAGTTTGTATTAAATTTAAAACCGAAATGGTATACTCCCCCGCTTATGAGAGCGGGTGGGAGGCCATCCCTGAGTTTACCTTACCTCCTCATGTTTACACCCCTGGGATGATGAGGGATTTATTCTCCCTCGTGGTTGATGATTTCCGCAATTTTAATTATTTACACCCATGATACCTTAATTATTATACCCACGTTTTTAGATTTTTAACTAATTTATTTAGTTAATGTCAGATGGTAGATATAGTTTATAAAGGGGGGTCCACCACTCCGATGAAGGTCGGAGGCCTATGAGAAAGGGGGAGAAGCTCAGCTGCTGCAGACTGCCAAGTATCTCCTATGATTTTTAAGGTGAGTTAAGCTTATTTGATTTTAAGCCATTTCCTCTACGCTCATTTTAGGTTTTCCTCACTATTTTAGGTTATATTTGTCGCGTAGGATTTCCAGTAGCAAGTGACTCGGTGGCAGAGGTCGGGGTGATGGGAAAAGCATCCGTTTCCCCGGCTTCGCCACCACAAGCTTCCGTATTCCCGAGGACCGGTGGGAAACCGTCGACGGTGCGGAGCTAACGGAGCATTGGGACCGCCGACGACCCAACCAAGGCTCCCCGGAAATGCGGTCTGCCACGGAAGTTTTGCCGATTGATTTTTGCCAATTTGAATGGGAAGTTATTTTTATTTTAGTTTTTAGGAAGGCAGCGTAGTGCAATGGTCGAGGGCCTGGCTGCCCTCGAATCCAATGCTGTTAAGCAGGAGGCAGAGGGAATTGGAGACGGTCCTTGGTTTGGTGAGCGTTCCAACTAACAAGGACCTCCTTCTCTCCTTCCTCCCGCACAACGCAACGCCTTTGCCTTGAATTTTAGTATTTATTTAAATTTTAGTTTTTAATATTTTATTTTAATATATTTAATTTTCTTTACTTTGGCAGAGGGACTGAGCAGCGTGAAGGTTGTAGGCCTGGCCGCCCACAACTCCAGCCTCGCCGGATAAGAAAGTCAAAGGCGAGGAACTGGCTCTTGGGATGCCGAGCATTCTGGCCGGCAAGAGCCTTTCATTGCCGGCTTTCCTGTTCCAGCAATTTGCTCAGTCTTTAATTTTGCGAATTAAATTAGGTAAGTATTTAGTTTTTAAGATTTAGATTTATTTAATTTTTATTTTTAATTCAGTAGGGCATGTGGCCTGACGCTGGAGGTGCCAGCTCCCGCAGTCAGGCCTATCCCGGAGACAGAGGAGAACCGCCAGTGCGCGTGTGTGATTAGTCTGGAGCCTCAGCCCCCAGACACGAACTGCGTCCATTCTTCAGCTCCAGGACAGCCACATATCTTGAATTTTGCTGACTAATTAGGTAAGTTTTGAATTTCTATTTATTTATTTTAATTTTAGTTTAGGATAATTATTTTTAAGTTTTTATTTTATTTAATTTACCAATGAAGATAGTTGCAGAGAACAGCTTGGCGGTGGACAAACTTGGTGCAGAGAATACATACCAATACTGCGACCAACCGTCAACATTAAAGAAGGAGGCGAACCCCAAAAATAGCCAGAGTCGCGGGTTCGCTCCCTCGCTCTCCCTTTAAATTTTGCCTAACATTTTTATATATTTATTTTATTTTTATGAACAGGCCAAGTCGCTATGATTACGTTGGGGAGTCCCTCGGAACTACACCCAACGTCTAATATTTATGCCAATCGTTTTTCACATTATTGAAAGAATATTAATAATTTAATTTCGCTATTCTTAATTCTAGGAATGCCGAATGGTGAGAATCAAGAACATTTTGCCGAGGAAATAAGGACACGAACGATCAAAGAGAAGGGGTAATTTTAATGTTAATTTGATATTAATTTGATGGGAAAAGTAAATGAAGTTATAACTCGCACTCCAAATGATAAGGTTTTCTCCTTTCAGCAGAGGGCTGGGAGCCAAAACATTACGGATTCAAAATTTTTAAAAATTATTTCTGATTTTTCTTTTTCTTTAAGGTTTTCGTCTATACAATATTTATGATTCGTATAATTTACAATAATTGCTTACGAGCACTGCCAAGGCAGTGCTTACAGTTTCCAGATCCAGGTTCCAATGGGTATACAGGTATTTTACGAATATTAATTTTTCTTTTGATTTTTCTATTCTAACTCTAACTTATGGTCTTTTTGACCTCGAACTATGATTAAAATAAACTCAATATGAACTCACAGAGGGGAGCGACGAAGATGGAAACCACGAGGCATAGAAAAACTATGATATAAAAATTTTCACTATAAAAACTCCTTTTGTCTTTCTCAATTTTATGGTTACACCAACACACGGTATCGGAGCAATCCCCTTTTAAACGTCTAAAGCCTCTTGGTGTTTCCATATTCTCCCTTCCCTTCCGATGAGTATTTTTCATTTCGAAAACTGAATATAATTATTATGAAACAGAAAATAATGAAGATAAGTCTGTAATCCTCTCTTCTCGAGGAGTCGTGCTTGAAGAGCAGAAATTCCAGTTCAGTCCGTGCTGAATAGTTGAATCCGACTGCTGAGGCATGCTGAGCTCTTCTTCTTCCTCGCTTCTTTTTCCTCGAGATGCATCTTTGGCCGCAGGGCTGCGTCCGTTTCTAATCCATCTCTTGGTCAATCCGCATCAGATCGAAGGATCGCATGTAGCATTACTCTCATATTCTTCCCTCACATGGGTCTCTCTCCTTTTCTGTCAGATGGCCGATGCTGTCTGGAAGATCTGGGGAGAACCTGTGGGAGCGAGTGTCGTGGAAACTATTCCCTTCTTAAATTACATTTAAAGTTACCCTGCAAAGTACATGCTACAGATTTGTCGAATCAATAAAAATGTCATTTTTTGCCACACTATGTAATAGTCTAATGACGCAAGTAGTCTCGTTTCTTTTTCATGTTGTCATTTTGACATTTCTTGGTTGCCTTCTGTTGTTTAAGGGGTCTTCCGCAAATGATGTCATCAAAACATGTCCATTTTTAAGAGCCTGTGAACCTTGTGTATAAGCTTGACCATTGCGTAAATGGTTATCTTTAATATTGGATATTGGGTTTGAATATGTATTGAATATTTATTGAATATGGGTTTTTGAAAAATTTATTATGTTCTATTTACATGTTTCTGAAAAGTGCAAAATGTTCTATTTACATGTTTCTGAAAAGTGCAAAATGTTCTATTTACATGTTTCTGAAAAGTGCAAAATGTTCCATAAACATGTTTTTGAAAAGTGCAAAATGTTCTACTTACATGTTTTCGAAAGTTCAAAATGTTTTATTTACATGTTTGTAAAAATTAAAATATTTTATTTGCATATTTTTAAAAAGTTCAAAATGTTCCATTTCCATGTTTTTGAAGAGTGTAAAATGTTCTATTTACATGTTTCTAAAAAGTGCAAAATGTTCCATAAACATGTTTTTGAAAAGTGCAAAATGTTCTACTTACATGTTTTGGAAAGTGTAAAATGTTTCATTTACATGTTTGTAAAAATTAAAATATTTTATTTACATGTTTTTAAAAAGTGCAAAATGTTCCATTTGCATGTTTTTGAAGAGTGTAAAATGTTCTATTTACATGTTTTTGAAAAGTGCAAGATGCTCTATTCAAATGATATCAAGACTTATTTCAATATTTTGGTAGATAGTGGATATTGTTTTCAGCTACAAATGGATATGGGTTGTTTTGATTCTTCACAGACGATATATTGATACAGTTTGCAATAAAAACGAAAATAAAAAAAATGTTTTCATTATGTAGATAGGATTGACAAATTTGGCCCTATTCGTATGCTGAATAAATGACAGGAATAGGACTAGGTGTAGGTATTTGTATTTAGGTGGAGATTCAAACTTTAATTTTTATTTTTAGAAAAATAATTATGAGTTGCTAGTCGGTATGTTGCTGGTTTAATTCTGCTTAACATTAAGTTTTACATCACTGGGACTTGGGCATATTAGGATGACTCGGGAAATATATACAAACAATATTATTAATACTATTGATGAGGACGGGTTGCTATGTCAATCTTCGAACTCCTGTCAATATTGACGTTGACGTTAATTTCATATTTTTTCGCAATACATTCAATCAGATGCCAAATGCGTCAAATTACATATGTAAAATTAATTCTAAGAAACATAAACCTGTATCATTGTTAGTTTTTGGCACAAATGATGTCATCAAAAAATCTCCTTGTTTATTATTCGCTTGACCCCCTACTGTCATCAGCTTAACCGCTATATAAATGGCTGTTTAACATGGGATGTTATGAGGAGCCAAAAGTAGATATATGCATGCAAATAGATATTAAAACAAACATAACGTCTACGAATAACCAAAATGACCTATTTTTAATTTATGCCTGAATTAAAATTAGCTATGCTATGTCAACAAAAATACAGCAAGTAAAATACATGGTAACAATGCAAATCACGAGTTTCTGAAATAAACCAATTGCTTTATTCACATTTTTTCAAAAGATCAAAATATTCTATGGAAGTGTTTTTTAAAGTGTAAAATTTCCTTTTTACATGATTTTTTCAAAGTGCTCAATATTCTAATTACTTGTTTTTTTAAATGTGCTCCACATTCTATTTACATGTTTTTTGAAAAGTGCACAAGGTTGTATTTATTTACATGCTTTCATGAACATTTTATTAAAATATTTTCTGTAAATAGTGCATTTTATTTGAAACTAAAATTGGATATGGGTCATTTTTGTTCTTCAGAGACGATTTAAGTTTAGAAGTAAAAGTATAGAACTGCGGGCAGCCAGCGGATGGGCTCACCACTCCAACTCCAGTCTGTCTGACAAATAATACAACATGATAATTACACATATCAATATAAACGAAGCAAACAATAGATATAATTATACATGGTAGCTATATGTACCACTTAATTTATTTAAAGCATCGCCAACCTGTGGTTAACGGCTGAATAATTCCGGTCCGATCCGAACCGAAATCGAAGTAGGTAGGTGTTTATATGTAGGTACACAATTTTACACAAGGGCAACGCTGGGTAGATTTAGAGATCGGTTTTAGAATATTTCGGTTTCGGTTTCGGATCGATTCGGATGGGAATTTTCACACTTTTCAGCCACAATTTATGACGATGCAATAATTATATGTAGGGGTTTACACAGCTACTATATCGATTGATTTCATCATTTCTATTTCTATTAATATCTTGAGCGATTTAATAGTGGCAGACGGGTGGTAAGAGCCCATCCCGTAGTCTGGCTCAGTTCTCTCCGTCTACTCCTAAACTTCAGTTTGTTTCAATATCTTCTGCAAAATAACTTTCGTATCATTTCCATTTATCTGTTTTCAAATTCAAATGTCAGTATTATCAATGTCCTGAGTCCTGAGTGAAGGATCAAAATAGTTCATATAGATGTGCCTAAATTAAAATCTGAAATAACTGAAAATAGAATGAGCTAGTATATGTTAACACACAAATGTTAAGAACATTGTAGGAAATACTCGGGAAGAAACGCCATCAGACTTGGTAAGTTGGCCTCTATTTCGTGTTCGTGCCAGTAGAGCAGGATGTTCACTTGTGGAACAGAAATAAAAGTGTAGTGAATGACGACGACTTTCTTTTTTCTATGAGAGGAGAAGAGATTGGAAAATTCAAAAATGTAAGTAGAACATTTTGCAATTTTCAAAAATTTTCAAATAAACCTGTTTGCATTTTACAAACATTTACAAATAAACCATTTTGCACTTTTCAGTTGTACAGCATTAAAGCAATTTGAAATTTTCAAAAATATGTAAATAAACCTTTTTGCACTTTTCAAAAATAGGTAAATAAAGCATTTTGCACTTTATTAAACACAGGTACATGATGCATTTTTCAATTTTCACAAATGTGCAGATTTAACTCTTTTTGCACTTTTCAGTTGTACGTAATTAAAGCATTTTGCAATTTTCAAAAATATGTAAATAAACCTTTTTGCACTTTTCAAAAATAGGTAAATAAAGCATTTTGCAATTTTCAAACAAACGTAAATAAAGCATTTTTCAATTTTCAAAAAAATCTAAATTGTATATCAGTCAACACTTTGATTATTTAGGTTATTGCGGCGGTATCGCAATACATTTAATAGTATAAATCAAAAAATTTTGAGATGAAAACATTTTTAATAATTTCGTCAGAGAAGAGGCAAATCTGACTATCTCCGTTTGGTGCTAAAAGCGAAACTGACTATTACCATTTTTTGCTAAAAGCGAAAATGACTATCTCCATTTTTCTCGAAATACCATTAAAAGGAGGCAAAAAAACTATATGTGCCACTGCAGCATGTTATGAAGCATATGTTTTTGTTAAGGGGTCGTCCATAAATGACGTCACAAAAATTATTGCTCTTTAAAAACCCACCCACTCTCATTATAACAGCTCAACTGTAACAAGGCGTGTCGTAAGTACTAGACAAGACCCGCACACGCTAAGTGTGACATTATTTACAGACAACCCATTAAAAATATTACTATCTTAAAATTTTTAGCCATCGATTTTATCATTAGCTATTGGTAATCTAAATCAATGTGTCATCCTTTTACTGAGAGAACTCAGCGTTAACGTTCAAATTTTCAGATTCTCGTTTTCCACTTGACAAGTGTGTAATGTTCCTGCTGGCGGTTTTCTAGTGACTACTGCTTTCGGTATTCATCATTTCTGTTTAGTTTTCACTGGGAATTGTAATAATGGACTATTGCGTTTAGTTAAGTATTGTAGTGATCGAAAAAAAAATGTGATAGAGTTAACATTTAGCATGTAGTTAAATTTCTCTCACGCGGAATATTTATTAGTTCATTATAAAAGCTACCCCATTTTTTAAAGCTTAGCTATCGCAAAGAGTTTTATTATAACAAAATATTCGTCGTAAGCCATTAGTTAATGATTATAATAAATTAATGTGCCAACCGTGCTCTTTTCTGACATCTTTATCTTTTTATACTAAACGCAACTTAATATTATATTATGTACTTATGAATAATCGGAAGCTAAGTTCTACGAAAATGATGAATAATATAAATGCTTTAAACTTAAAATTACAACTTAGTGTACATGTTTATTACCATAAGCTCTTGCAAACCTCAAACATATTTGACAATGCTTTTTAATGAATTGATTTAGTAGTCACTTTAACTCCATTGAAGGCAGATTACAAAAAAAAGTAGATACATGTATATATAATTATAATGCATTTTTTTGAAACTATGTGATTAACATAATAATATGCCTTTACGTTTTGAAGGGAAGTTTTTCATAAAAATGTCTGCAGTCTTCAGGTATGTATTTCTTAAGATCCTGCAAGTCCTCCCACTTTCGTTTTGCCAGCGGTAATTCACTTTGAAATGCAGGCGGGTATTGCTCGGTAGGGCAGAACTTATGTGACTTCCCAGGTAGTTCCGTATATTCGTCATCATACTTTAATTTATAAAATATTTTTCCGTTTGGAAGGTATTTTAACTCTCTAAGATCTACAACAACTGGATCGCCTACATTTTGTCCTGGGCGTATCGACTTATAACGAAAACTTGACTCAACCGCAAAATTAGAAAAAAAGTCGTAACTTAAAATTTTTGAAGTATACGGAGTAGGTTTTTTTCTCGCACTTGTAGTAATTGTACTGTATTCACTTGGAAGGTAAATATTTTGCCTCAGTTGTTTTGTTTTTTCAATTTGACTATGCACGCTGTCACACTCCATTTGAGTGTGACCTTTTTCAAGATACTTTTGAAAAATAATCGTTTTATTTTTCACAGCGTAGTTTGAGAGAGCATTGGACATGACCACATTGCGGTTTTGATACGTGCAACCATCACTGTATATAACTATTGGCAATTTATCTTTGTAGTATTGATTGAAGAAGTTTATTAGGCAGGAAACAAAGGAAGACGCCGATAGGTCACCTTGGACTTCGTTCCACCAGTAGCATACGGTGTGCTTGTTTCCAAGGTCATACACCGTGAAATTGTGCAAATTAAGCATTGATTTGAAATATGCAGCTCCAGTCAGAAGCACTGGACACTGTTGAAGAGCTTGAAGGTCCATAGTGATAACGTGAAGTTTTCCTTTTGTTGCTTGGACTTTGTCTTTTGATTTTTGTTGTTGAGCAAGTACTTTTTGAGTAATATGCAAATCGTAAACATCCTTAGTTATAGATCCAAATTTGAAGGAAGTACATGTGTTACACTGGTTTTTTCTTGGTTGATGAATAGCTAACTTTGAAGTATGAAAATGATGTTCGAACAACCATCGGGAGCATGACGTTTTTCCATTGTCACTGCAATACTTCAAAAATATAATATACAGGTTTGCTATAGATCCAATGCAAGGCTCCAGATATAATTTCGATGTATCTTTGCGACAATAATGGGACTCCACTTTAGGTAAAGCATCAAAGAAATCTGTCAGCGCTTTCTTCTGCACCTGCGATGCAGTTTGACTTTTAGTTCTTGGAGATTTAGGGCAGATTTTACCGCTTCCTCTGGTCCTCCAAGCATGCACTGTTCCGCTGGATAAATAAAAAGTGCTAAGAAACATCAACTGACACACACAAACTTCTTTTAATCCTATTTTGAATGTGTATTTGCAGGACTTTGATTTTCTGTCAACATCCCCAACACCACGAAATCGATTTTTGTTGTGAACCTAAAGATAATGCGGTAATAAGCTATTAAGGTTTTATTTACAAAGCGTTTGTGCAATTGAAATTCTTTAGTTGTAGTTTTTATATAACTCAGTAACAGTAATTATTGTATTATCTAAATATTTTACAACTTTGTTGTTAATTATTACCTTTATGAGAGCTGGAATGAAAACTTTACGCTGAGGCCAAGTTAATTCCTTCCAAAAGTGATGAAACAGTACCTCACGTTCCGCCTCAGTAATTTCGTCACAGTGAAAACCACTCTCTCCGTCTTTATCGTGGCCATTACATCTCTTTTTAAGTTTCTTCGCGTTTTTAGGCGCAGTCTGTTCTATTTTTCGCTTTTCAGTTTCATTACTTTGTTGTTGGTACTTCCATCCGACATACCTCTCTCCGACTTCTCTGTTAGCTTTATTTATTTGCCGCTTCCATCGTGCTTGATTAGGCCTAACATTTCTCTTACGAATAGCGCCTGCCTCTACCTGAAATAATTCGTTTACAAATTACAAACATTTTAATTAGTAAATTACTACTAAAATACGTAAAACACAAATTATTATTGACAATTATGACCGAATCATTAATTTATTGTAATTATTTAGAGCAGATGAATTATTCAGGTAATTCTAATATCGTATATTCAATATAATACTTTCTAAGTTATTATTTCATTAAAGGAACTGCTTAGTCGAAATACTGTACGCCATACATGACTGATTGCATTTCTAGACTTACTGTTGGCTCCTCGCTTGAAGTCGGAGAAATAAAATTTATTCGATCATCGTCTTGTTGTGCTAAAAAAATTTCTTCGGAATCTATAGAATCATAACGAATGTTATTTGCTATAACTGGCAATATTAATGAACAGTATTTTGAAAGAATTTGAATTTAAAATTAGTACTAAATGATTATTAAAATCATAGAAGTAAACTTAAATTATACCTACTTGTACTATATATATCACGTTGATACGTTTGAGACGTTACTGAGTTAGATTCAATGACAGATCCTACTTCGGATTGCTCCTGGCTTGACAAATAGTTTTCAGCAATAATATTCATGCTTAATTCATCCAGCTGTTAGTAAATATAAACAATTATTCAACGGTTATGGTTATGCATTTAATCTACACTTACTGTTAACACTACTCGCAACATAGAAATTATAGAAATTGTTCTGAACGTTTTAAGTATTTTTTCAGAAAAATGTTGTAAAATATAATTATTATACCGCATGACATAACGAACAATAACTGAAATTAGGATTTTAAAGTCTTACTTGTGCTTGGGAAGGGAAGAATCGGTAGAATTTTAAATCCTAGATCCAGCAGCGTAGTCATTTAGTTGTTTCTAGTTATTTGTAATCTAAAAGCAAGCTAACTAACTATACAGTTGCTTTGATTAAAAAAGAAGAAGGCTTGGTCACATTGTTAGTGACAGGTACAACAAATGAACTAATAAATATTCCGCGTGAGAGAAATTTAACTACATGCTAAATGTTAATTCAATCACATTTTTTTCCCGATCACTACAATATTTAACTAAACGCAATAGTCCATTATTACAATTCCCAGTGAAAACTAAACAGAAATGATGAATACCGAAAGCAGTAGTCACTAGAAAACCGCCAGCAGGAACATTACACACTTGTCAAGTGGAAAACGAGAATCTGAAAATTTGAACGTTAACGCTGAGTTCTCTCAGTAAAAGGATGACACATTGATTTAGATTACCAATAGCTAATGATAAAATCGATGGCTAAAAATTTTAAGATAGTAATATTTTTAATGGGTTGTCTGTAAATAATGTCACACTTAGCGTGTGCGGGTCTTGTCTAGTACTTACGACACGCCTTGTTACAGTTGAGCTGTTATAATGAGAGTGGGTGGGTTTTTAAAGAGCAATAATTTTTGTGACGTCATTTATGGACGACCCCTTAACAAAAACATATGCTTCATAACATGCTGCAGTGGCACATATAGTTTTTTTGCCTCCTTTTAATGGTATTTCCAGTAAAATGGAGATAGTCATTTTCGCTTTTAGCAGAAAATGGTAATAGTCAGTTTCGCTTTTAGCACCAAACGGAGATAGTCAGATTTGCCTCTTCTCTGACGATTTACGTTGTGTAAATTATAAAATTCTTCAATTTTGCATTTTTAATACACTCACACTCTCATTTTTACATTTTATAAAAACAACGTAATTTTATGTATTTGTTTATCACGAGATTCCACTGTATTATTATGTCCTTTTTCTCCGATGTTTTAATTCTTTAGAGAAAATGCGGTACATTTACTCCAGAAATTGTAATTTAAAAATCGATTTTAAATCCGATTTTTAATTTTGTGCTTTAAAAAAGATTAATGTAGTATTTTTAATTTAGCAATTATTTGTTATGCCTTCCACGTCACTATCTAACTCCGGAAGGGGCTGTGACCGTATTATGACTTGTTTTAATTAGTTCCTTTAAACTACAACCTCTGGGCCCGAATTAATTAAATTACTAATAATTTTCAAATATTTAATTATAATTTTAAATAGCTAAAACATAACTTTAATGCGTTAAACAGTGAGAATTAACCTGGTTTACTGCATTACTCTTTTAAATGTTCTTTCAAATTCTTTGATTTAAGGAATAATTCCATGAAATAAGCAAGTCATTCAAATATTGCTGATACTCAAAAAGCAAGTATGGCACAGAAACATATCCGATGCAGTTACTTAAGTTAATTGACAGAAGATTGAAATTCCATGTTTCAGGAGGTTTTGCTATTTCCTTTGCAAACTGTACGCTAGGGATGTCAGCACCCAAAACCCAAAACCCAAGAATTTCCGCCATCTTACCCAAGAGTAACCCAAGAGTCTTGGGTTGTCAAAAAATTTTAACTTACGATTTTTGGGGTATTTTGTTGTTATTAATACGTTTTAGAATGTAATACAGCTTTACTTGGGCAAGAGTTTTGGGGTACCCAAAGAATTTGAGTATTTGGGTACCCAAGAGTTTTGGGGTACCCAAAGAATTTGAGTATTTGGGTACCCAAGAGTTTTGGGGTACCCAAAGAATTTGAGTATTTGGGTACCCAAGAGTTTTGGGGTACCCAAAGAATTTGAGTATTTGGGTACCCAAGAGTTTTGGGGTACCCAAAGAATTTGAGTATTTGGGTACCAAAGACTTTTGGGGTACCTAAAGAATTTAAGTATTTGGGTACCCAAGACTTTTGGGGTACCCAAAGAATTTGAGTATTTGGGTACCCAAGACTATTTGGGTACCCAAGGAATTCGAATATTTGGGTATCTAAGAGTATTGGGGTACCCAAGGAATGCTAGAAGTTTAATATGTATAGCATAGAAATTGCATGACTGATCATTACAATAATGCTTGTGTGAAGCCGTGTGAAGGCGAAATAGTTTGTGGCTCCAATTTTAAACATCTAAGCATAATACGCTTTCAAATAATTTTTGTGTGTTCTTGTTTTAATGCAGATGTGTTGTGCTTCACGATGAATCCCTTTTCTATCTAGTGATTAGTTGATTAGGAACTAGTGACCACGACCACTTCGACCACTCGATATTAGTTCTTAGTTCACAAGTTTTAGACGTCTTGACTAAGATGTAAAATTAAATTAGAATTACTCTTTTTTGACCTATAAAAAAAGAATAAGATCTCGTACTTATTCTCAAATTTTATTTTATGTAGGATCTATTCACTTCATAAATCAAAATTTTGTTTTTATTTGCTGCAGTGCTTAATAATTTAAGCAAATGTAAAGTTTGGGGTACATAATATATAAATTATTTTGTTACTTATGATTTCTCAAAATTGAACCATCTTTAATGTTTTAAATATCTAACCATTTAATATGTACTTTAAAACTAAGTAAGTATTACCAAAAAGTTATTAGGTTCTAGTTTTAGTTATCAAAAAAATAATTTAGTTTTACCTCAGGAAAGTTTGTATTCACGTAGCCTATAAGATGCGTTAATTACATATAAAATGTTTCCGAAGAATTCTTGTGCCACCGTTTGTGTACATGTACAAACAGAACTTTTCTATAAGGTCAAAAAATATCATAGGGGAATGTTCTTACTGGCGTAAATTAATTCTGTAGCTAAACTTATTCTGTCGTAATTCCATTTAATTCTTATATTAAATCTGTCATATGTGCACCGAATGTTAAGCTGCTGGCGCTGTCAATTTAATAGATTTACGACAACGAAACAAATTAACCTACAACGGAATTATTTTATGTACATATTAACTAAATTCACGCCAAAATGACTTTTTATTGTCGATATGAGTATTATACCATAAAATGAATTTTTATATTATTTTATGTTTATGTTGCTGAAATTGTGACGCTTAACTCTCAAAACAAAAATTTTTTTTTTTGAAGAATAAATTCTAATAAAACAATAAATAAATGTGACACGAGTCCAATTACTTTTTAAACTTTAATTGTGGAAAAATTAAAAACGATTGAATCAAGTATATACATTCTTTATAGTCTAATTGTAAGTCAGTTTGGTAGTTTGAGAGCCCAAGATTTTGAATATTTGGGTACGTAAGACTTTTGGGGTACCCAAGGATTTTGAGTATTTGGGTACCCAATACTTTTGGGGTACCCAAAGATTTTGAGTATTTGGGTACCCAATACTTTTGGGGTACCCAAAGATTTTGAGTATTTGGGTACCCAATACTTTTGGGGTACCCAAAGATTTTGAGTATTTGGGTACCCAATACTTTTGGGGTACCCAAAGATTTTGAGTATTTGGGTACCCAATACTTTTGGGGTACCCAAAGATTTTGAGTATTTGGGTACCCAAGACTATTTGGGTACCCAAAGAATGCAAGTCTTGGGTACCCAAGAGTCTTGGTTTTGTACAAGTAATTTTTTACCCCAAATATTTGACATCCCTACTCACAAAGGGGTATTTTTCGAAAATTTCTGCCATATGACCTGGTGTTGGGAAATATGAAAAAATTTCAAAATTTTCCAAACTAATTTTTTTATGCACCAGAATGATGAGGCAGATATAGTCATGAAGTGTTTTTCAATTTTGCCAAGGATGTCTAGAGCAAGAATATTTTAATTGTTTTGCTTACCATTGCTGATATAGGGAAACATGGTAAATGTCACCAAATACTTCTACGCTGTTTTATACAATTTAGAGCACTGCAACACGGTTTTGTATGTAGAATTGTATGGCGGTTTTTCCTATTATGCGCATTTTTTATTAGATTATTGTTTTTGCGTTAGAAATTGAGCAGGTAATATATGCAATTTTAATGGTTGAGAATAGTAAATCCGTTTGTAAAGCTTTAATACATATATGAATTTGAGCCGTAATAACACGTTTGACAATAATCTAATAAAAAATGCGCATGATAGGAAAAACCGCCATACAATTCTACATACAAAACCGTGTTGCAGTGCTCTAAATTGTATAAAACAGCGTAGAAGTATTTGGTGACATTTACCATGTTTCCCTATATCAGCAATGGTAAGCAAAACAATTAAAATATTCTTGCTCTAGACATCCTTGGCAAAATTGAAAAACACTTCATGACTATATCTGCCTCATCATTCTGGTGCATAAAAAAATTAGTTTGGAAAATTTTGAAATTTTTTCATATTTCCCATCACCAAGGTCATATGGCAGAAATTTTCAAAAAATACCCCTTTGTGCTACTGTACGCACAAAAATAAAGTAACTGGAGCAACTAAACTGGTATTTGCAATAGTACATGAAAGATTTCTAATACGAAGCAAACCTGTTGATCTGTCTTGTTGTAAGTAATGTTTAGTAATGTATTTACATTTTTTATAAATGTGCAAATTTTTCTACTTACATGTTTTTTGAAAAATGCAAAATGTACTATTATCATGTTTTTAAAAAGTGCCTAATGTTCTATTTACATGTTTTTGAAAATTGCAAAATGTTCTATTCACATGTTTTTAAAAAGTGCGTAATGTTCTATTTACATGTTTTTGAAAAATGCAATATGATTTATTTAAATGTTTTTGAAAATTACAACAATTTGTATTTGCATGTTTTTGAAAAGTGCAAAATGTTTTATTTATGTATTTTTGAAAATTGGAAAATGTTCTACTTACATGTTTTTGAAATGTACAATTCATACTTTAATTTTACATTTAGAAATCAGCATGCAATTGAATATAATACAAAAGGTTAATTTTTTACAATGCCTGTTATGTTTTTTTTTGGCAAAACACGTTAAGTCCAAGATTTTAAAATTATAAATCATTTTTAAAAAGTTACGACACAGCGTTAGATTTGAGTATTTTTGGCTACTAAACTATCAGTAACTGCGTAACACCTGGTAGTATGAAGTTACGGAAAAAAAGTTTCGAAAAAATAATCACGTTTTAACATGATTATCAAAACTTGCGGTATTTATAAAGCTAGGCAACATGGACTTAACGCGTTTTGCTAGCAAAGTCCTCAAATAGTAATATTAGTTACTTTACAGGAAGATGAAAATAAGTCCATGTGTTTCCGTTCCCAGGTTCCTCATCCGGACTCTTCTATAAGTGGCAATAAAACGGACGAACGGAATTACAGGATGTTAGACTTTGTAAAGAAAAGACAGCAAAGCAGTAAGTGCATTGGAATTGAAGCCAATGTGTGTCGCTGCTTAAACTGCCGTTGACAGTGCGGTAATAATTATCGATGTTTTGTTACCCTATTTGACTGTATAATACAGTTTTATATCTTGATCTTCTCCTAAGTTTAAATTAGCTTTATAGCTTAACAACGTGTTAACTTTGACCTCATGTTGTATATATAATCTTATAACAAGAATCTCAAATATATAATAATTTTGACCTAAAAGTATCATCTATCTCTGTATATTTGTAGCTGGAAGTCTTTTGTCTTAACTTAAGAATGCTAATTGAATTTTTGTTTTAGAAATTGGGAATATTTCCACAATTGATTTAATATTACGGAAATAAAAATGTTGGATTATTTTTCCTAAATTGTTTGTTTTATAAAATTATTTCTACTTGGTTTTTATTTATTGTCATAGTACTTAATAAAATTTCAACTCAATATATATATAGACGATGACGTTTTTTTCAGATTTTTTGGTAATACATTTAATTAGGTCCCAATACATAAATCCCATATGTAAAATTAGTTTCAAATAAAAGAAAACTATTACATTATTTTTTGTTATTCAATTTGAGGCTATCTAGTAGTTAGTATGATCGTAAAAGCCTGTACATAGACCATTTTGTAATTCTCAAAAACATACAAATGGAATATTTTTACACTTTTCGAAAAACGTGAGAATAGAACATTTTACACTTTTTTAAAACTTGTAAATAGAAAATTTTGCACTCTTCAAAAACTAGTAAATGAAACATTTTAAACTTTTTTAAAACATGTAAATAGAACATTTTACACTTTTTAAAAACACTTAAATGGAGCATTTCGCACTTTTCAAAAACATGAAAATAGAACGTTTCGCACTTTTCAAAAATATGTAAATAGAACGTTTCGCACTTTTCAAAAACATGAAAATAGAACGTTTCGCACTCTTCAGAAACATGTAAATGGAATAGTTTACACTTCTTAAAAACATGTAAATGGAACATTTCGAACTTTTTAAAAGAACCAAAAATGTCGCATTTTAACTTTTTCAAAAACTCGTAATTAGGAGAGGTTTACGGATATATCTCATTTATTTAGTACTTTTTTCACATAGCTCATTTTAATTTTAGCTTAAATTAATAACAGTTGACCATTGCCTATTATACATACATATTTATTTATTGTGCATTTAATCGGGCATTGCCCATGATACACAGATTACATAATTAATTAGATTTAATTTTTAACAGTTTTAGTGAAAATTTGAACACGTCATGAACAAAAGTAATTGATTGGTTTCGAAGAAGTATTGCAAAATCTTTCCTGTTGGTCACGTTAATTAGGTATGGGTGAAGTATGGTTTCCCTGTCTAAGTTAAATAAAGGACATATTACAAAAGAATGGTAAATATCATCTGAGCCGGAGCCACACAAAGTACACGTTTCCGAATCTATGAATTTATAGGTCATGCCATTAGCTGATATTATATTAGAGTTTAATCTGACTTGAGCAAATAATCTTAGGTATTTAATAGGGGTTTTTTAACAAAAGATATTTAGCAATATTAGGGTCACTTTTCGTATATTGGTAATACTCATGATAAGATGATTTTTGCACTCGTTGCATATCTTGCTGAATACATTGATCATTGACTCGATCAACAATAGCATCGATATTTTGCATCACCAGGTCGGGGTCTTGAGCCAGCCAAACAAAATTAAAGCCGGTTTCGAAAAGAATAGTTTTTATTCTTAAAGTCCAGTTTAACGAAGCATTAGAAGCACGTACTGATTGCAGAGTTAGAAGTCTATTGTAGCACTGATTTGTAATGCGAGTGTTATTTTGCGCAAGAATTCGGGCCCAGAAAAGAAGAGCAAGTCTGACAACTTGACACTTAATATGTTTCATACCAGTTTCAGTTCTAACCATGTATGACGGCGTATGTCTTAGAAGCCACAATAGTCGCTTAATAAATTGCGTTTGAACTTGTTCGATTACGTCAACATATTCAATAGCCCAGATTGCAGCAGCGTACAACAACGAAGAGATAACAATTGCCCTTAATAATTTTATCCTACAGAACCAGGAGTCAGTTTTGGACAACAAAAGAGTTTGCAGAACCGCACCAGTTGCTTGAATGGACTTAGTTTTCAGTTCAGCAGCTGCACATGTAAATAGGCCTGACAAGGAGAATTTGATTCCCAAATAGGTATAATTTTTCACAACTTCTAATCTTTTGCCGTTGAGATACCACTTATGGGATTTACAGAGTCTGCCCGCCTTTCTAAAAACTATCACATTAGTTTTCAGTATATTTATTCCAAGGTAATTTTTTACACAGTATTTGTATAGGATGTCAATTTTACGCTGCAGCCCTTGCTTTGTCTCGGCTAAGATTGATGTATCGTCTGCAAGTAAGAGATGATTCACACTTACTACTCCTCCCATGGAAACTGGAACGGCCCCTTCATTTTTCATAAAGTCATCTAGATCACTCAGAAGTATTGTAAACAGTAACGGGCTTAGGATTTCTCCTTGAAGGACACCTACAGTCACATCTATTGGGTTTGTGTAGCCGCCCTCAACGCGAATTTTTACGGTGGCTTGGTCGTAAAGACACTTAATTATTCTTATAATTTTTCCACTTATACCCTTAGCATCCATTTTTGCCCATAGAATATTTTGATTGACACTGTCAAATGCCCTCTTGAAATCCACAAATAGTACAAAAAGTTTTCCTCAGCTTCCCAGCTTAGCCTCAATAATAGCCATTAAGGAGAAAATCTGGTCTAAGCAACCTCTGCCCTTGCAAAATCCAGCTTGAGTTTCCGGTATGATGTTGTTGTCTTCGCACCATTTAGACAGCCGATTAAAAATAACTTGTGTGAATAATTTTGAAATACTATTTATTAATGCTATTCCACGGTAGTTAGCAGGATCTGCACAGTCGCCTTTTTTGAATAGCATAGTAATTTCGATTTCGGACCATACTTTAGGTAATATTTCAGTAGCTATGATAGTATTGAATAGATGCAGAATTTCGTAAAATGTTCCTTCGCTAGCATATTTCAAGAATTCGTTAAGAATTTTGTCCGTACCAGGAGCTTTGTTAGTTTTTAAAGATGCAAGAGCGGAACGAAGTTCATCTTCAGTTATTTCACCATCAAGTTGCATGTCAGTGTGCAAATAGACAGTGTTATTTAAGTTATTCCTTAGAGGCATGTTATTCTTGTAAAAATTTTCCCATGTAATGGCAGGTATTTTATTTAGTGTATGTGCTCTAGGGCGGAATGCTTTAATAGTTTTCCAAAACTCGGAAACAGAGCGCACGTTATTTAAATTTGTCTTAATTTTACACCAGTAGATATTTTTCTTAGACGTTAAGAGAATTTTGTGGGCGGACTTGCAACTATTATAAATCCTAATGGAATCTTGACTATAATGACGTTGCACTACTTTTAAACACTTAATTAAATTCCTTTTGCTTACATAGCACTCAGTGTCAAACCACGGCTTGTTAACGTGACGCTCCCGTGAGTTTACAGTTACTTTCATATTAGCATTAGTGGCAGCCAATTTCACTTTTTCAATTATTTTAGAATTAGCAGTAACTAATGAGTCTCCAGCTTCGAGGGAAACTTGGTCCAGCTCACTGCAGTACACTTTGCGCTTGTTAGGATCCCATCGGAACCCTTTTATAGTGCGTACAGCTTTTTTATTTACAGCCAGGTGTGGTTTAATATAAAGTTTGCAAGGGAAATGGTCGGAGTCAGGGGATATGAGCACATCAAAGTCAAGTACTGAAGAAATGCAGAAATAGTTACACCAAACATGATCCACTACACTTTTGCCATTGTGACCTAAGAATGTGAACGTTGCTGGAGTGTCTGATGCTGTTCTACCGTTAAGTACAATACATCCCCATTCTTCAAATATCTTAGTCAAGAGCTTTCCTCGTGAGTTAAGTACACCGTCCAGAGATTTTCGATTGTTAATTAAGTTTGATGAGTGAGTAATTTGCTGTTCTATTTGATTTGTTTCACCAATCCGAGCGTTAAAATCACCACCAAAGATTATATTTGAATTAGGAAGCCGATGTGAGATTTTTTGAATAATATCTTCAAGCCGAAGAAGGAGATAATCATATTGCCTGCCTGGTGGGATGTGGGAGCATATAAGTAAAACACTTTCATTGGTATAGTTAATTAAATCGAGTTCAGTCACTATGAAATACAGTTCAATAATATAGGTGTGTTTAATTGTATAAAACTTTTTATGTACAAAAATACAAACGCCTCCACTCGGTCTTCCAACATTTGATTGACGTACTGCCGGGCTGTGGATCACTGAATAGTCTTTAAAAGTATTACCATATAACTTAAGAGAATCATTTGTACACCACGTTTCAAAAAGGCAAATGACATGACTTAGAATTAAATTAAGTTCAGAAGTATTTAGATATAAAAAATTGTTTAAACCAGAAATGTTCCAAAATGTAATTTCAATTGAGTTGTGTATCCTGGGATGCCCTTTATTTCAATCTTTCTTGGCTGTTTTGGCTTTAGTGGTATTCCCCTTAGCCACCTTATGCACAGTTGAGGATTTTTTATAGCCTAGAATGCTGTCAATTTCAAAGTAATTTATTCCGTCAGAAGAGTAGAATTTTTCACCATCATTAGTAGTAGAAATAAGAAACCGTGAAGACCAGAGACGGGACACTGACTTTCCAGCTTTATCATTCAGCTCTTAACGCTTGAGAAGTAGATGAGATTTGATTTTGCGTTGGTCTGGAGATAGGTCGTCTTGAATGGAGTAATCACTACCCTTGAGCTTAGATGATCGAAATCGAACTTTATTGGCATCCGCTTCAGTCTTAAAAAATATTAGGATTCGGCATTCAGTTTGGGATGCAGTCGATGGCTTTTTTAAGACTTTGAATTTGAAGGAAGGAATGTCACTTGAGTCTATTTCTAGCTCATCCGCCAGGAAATTGTGGATGGCTTCTTCAATATCAGAATCTTCGGTTTCGCTAGAGATATCAAATCCTGAAATTATTAAGTTCGATTTACGCTTTGACTCTTTGATATCCATTATCTCTGAACGGGCAACGGTAAGTTCAGCTTGCAGTCGATTATGTGAAATAGTGAGGGTCTTGTTAGATTTTTCCAGTTCCATGATTTTATTTCCCTGAGCATCAATTAAGTCCTTAAGCGCTGAAATTTCCTTTTGGAGGTTGGAGTTTCCGTTTCGAATTTCTCGTGACACTTCGCTGTGGTTACTTTTAACAGTTTTTGATAGCTCGGTAATAAGTAGTCGGAGTTCTTCGATTTCCTTGCCCATTTGGAATTTTAAAAAACAAATATTTGTGCCAGATCAGGTTATGATTTATTTAGTTTTAATTTTGAAATTATTGTAGCGGTGATAATGACACCAAACATGAACTAATTACTGAAAATAATGAGTTGAAAATAATTACTTGCCTTAAAGTGAGCCCGCTTACTAGCTCCAGCCTTTGGTATACCAATTTGTATTGTGAACTGAATCACCTGCTAGTAGCGGGCAGGAAAATCTAACTTAAGTAGAGCTAAAAGGTCAGATGTGGTCATTCTTAGAGATTTCTGGCCGAACAAGTTATGTAGAACACGATGCACTAACTATATAATTCTGAAACTATTTTGTTGTCGGCGAATTTTGAGTTTGAAAATTAAAATTTTGTAAGACTGTAGGAAAGTGTGCTTATTTTTCGAGTGCTCGCGCCAATCCTCCATTGCCTATTATTTAACGTCGTGGTTAAATTAAGTACTCATTTCTTCCATTAAAGTAGAATTTTACAAGTACAAGGTTACATTAATGCGACAATGAAAATTGCATTTGGCATAGTTAATAATATAATAAAGCCAGCCAGGTTGGTTGAGAGGCTAGGGACTGCAGTTAAGAATTTGACGATTCTAGACTCAGGCTCCGGTTCGATCTCCGGCTCTGGTTGGTGAGTCCTGTACGGCTGACTGTCGTTGTATCGGTGCGGGCTGTAGAGTTTACTCTACACTCTCTGGAGCTACCCATAGGTAGACAGAGAAAGAGTGTGAATGAAGATGTGTTGTATGAGAGTCCCTGGAAGCTCATTCAATACATTGGATTTCCCGATATCCTTCCTTGATCAGAAACCTTAATCTGTTCCATCGCGTTCAATAGTCTTTCCTATGTAGTTTGTTACCCCTTTCTAATTTCCCTGGTAATCGCGTGAAATCCGCTTGATGTGCCGCTTCTACCATACTTTCCTATACTACCACCTTTCTTTCCTCCTACATGATTACGGTGCTGTTTTCAATGCCATTAACTTCCGAGTGATGGTGTTGCGTATGCATATTCAAAACGTAATCCTTAGTCACCCCAGCAAATAAATAAATAAATAAATAAATATGAGGTAAACAACTCGAAACGCACACACAGCTGGCTATAATATAGTAAAACTAGTGCTGAAAGAAAAGTTGTCTCAGGGACTGTCCACAAATGATGTCACGGGTAGGGTCAAAAGATCTGCTTGAAAAATGATATATTAAATATAACTCTTTACTACACAATAGTTATGCATGGTGATAGGTGGTTACATAGAGTCTTATAATGTAAACATTTGGAATGACATCATTTATGAACGGCCCCTTATTAACTTTATATTTAACCCGAAATTGCATAATAAACGACTCGTACCAATGACCAATCCATTATTTAAGGTCCCCGCGTCCTTGTCCTTTACTACACATTAGGTTAACTTAACCTTTGTTTGTAACGTTTGTATGTAAATAACACAAGCATTATTAATACTATTTTATTAAGGAACGTACATAAATGATGTCATGATGTAGGTGGGTGGGTGTCCAATACCTCTGAGTTTAAGACAGTGTTAAAACAGTTGTAATTCTACCGTTACTGTTAGGGTGGGTGGGTGCATCATAAAAATCACATATAATTCATGACGTCGTTCATGGACGATCCCTGAAGACGCGAAACAGACGGTCAAACCAGTTAAGCCGTACCAGTACCATGCCAGTTCTAGTCTAACCTAATTAGTACGTTCCATCTGCAATAGTTCAACATACCCTACGTGTCAGGTATTAAATGGTGCAGTAAATTGTACAGTTATAAAAACAAGACGTGAATTTAAAAAACTTGCAACATGATTTTACTATTTCTTGGATTTCTATAGTAATTCCAATGACATCAATAAGCCTGTCGCAGTTAATGGGTGGTTTTACCCCGGATAAAGTTTTTCGCACTGCACTGGTACTGGTGCTGGTACTGGTACTGGTACTGGTACTGGAATTTTTATCAATCTTGACTATCGAAAATAAAGCTATTAAAATACTACCAGTTTAACGCAGCATGTGCATATAAAATAAAATATTTTGTCTCAACATTTCAACAGCATTGTAATCAAATGAAATTGAAATGTAATAATGAAAATTACAACTAAATTACAGAGGAGTGTCTATACCTATATATTATTAAAGGATATGACTAGCTATACAATATACAATAATCTCCTTTATTTTTTTTAGTAGTAGTGCGTCATTTCCATTTCATTATGCTTTCCATGTCACGTGTAATGACCTTTGTGTTTTTTTGTGGGTGCACCTTACACATAATATAATATGACACGTGTACTTGGTTCTTGGTAATATATCGTCTGTGAAGAACTAATACAGCCCATTTCCAATTTATAACAGATTTAAAATATATACTATTTCAAAAACAAATCACTTAATAGGATCAAATTTTAACAATAATTGAAAGAGTTCTTAAGCATATCAAGCTTTATGTTTTTGCTTTTTACCAAATGAAAAATGTTCTATTTACATGTTTTAAAATTTTTTAAATATTCTATTTACATGTTTTGGAGAATTGTGAAATATTCAATTTACTTGTTTAAAAAAGTGTAAAATGTTTTTTTATTTGTATATTTTGGAAAGTGCGAAATGTTCTAATTACGTGTTTTCAAATAGTGCAAAATGTTCTATTAGAATTTGTTTAAATCGTGCAAAATAATCTATTTAAATGTTTTATATAATGAAAAATGTTTCATTTGCAAGTTTTTGAAAAGTGAAAAATATTCTAATTACGTGTTTTGGAAATGTACAAAATCATCTAATTTCATTTTTCTAAAAAATACAAAATATTGTATTTACGCATTTTTGAAAAGTGCGAAATGTTTTAGTGAAAAGTTTTTGCACAATTGCAAAATGCTCTGTTTACACATTTTGCAAAATGTAAAATATTTTATATGAATGTTTTTTTTTATATTTGAAAATATTATATTTACATGTTTCGAAAAAGTTCAAAATTTTTTATTTACACGCTTTCAGGATCATGATAGTTTTTTGAGTAGGTTGGCCATTTTAATTTTAGTTAAAAATGGAGATGAGTCCTTTTGATTCTTCACAGCCGATATATGAAAAATGTAAAGTTTGCCATGCAACACCATTTGGAGTTGTATGAAGGGCAGTACGATTTTGGTTTTGGATGGATGATGGATGATGGAAACCTGAATTTTCCACCTTCGCCACCTTCTTGATGAGCCACACAGTCAATTAGAATAGCTCACCTTTTCAATTATAATAAACTTGATATGATATTACAATACAATGTCTAATGTCTTTGAGCATCTTCTCATGTTTCTGTGCTTATGACTTTATAGCCAAATGCAATGGGGTACTGACGATGAGTACCGAAGCGTGCAAAAAAATTAAGGGAATTCCTGCACTCTTCTATGTGCAATTATCTTGGCTGACTTGACTGCACAAATACATTAATTTGATGTGTTTTATACCTGGTCGGGAATTTTAAAGGAAGGGGCCTACCTGTGTCATTAAAAGAGATGTGATAAAATAGATTATAAACTGATATGACGTCTTAAATGTTTTGGATTTTATACTTTGTATCTAGAACACTATAGTATAATCTATATAGTTGGTGTATTAAATATTAAATTAAGGAAAGCATTTTTTAGTATTTAATGTGCAGATATATGTAACTATATGCTAATCATTTCTTATCTAGTCTGAAAACTGTAATAGGATTTCCTTTTATATAATGTATTAGGTATATACAGAAGTCGACGAAGCTATTTTGAGGAATTTAATCCTAATTTTGTAACCACATCAAATGAACTGAAGACTTAATATAGCCCATTTTTATCTTTAGCTAAAAATGAAAAGCACTACATCTATAAAAAATAATATTATATCCTAATAACCCTATTCTTTTTCGAATTTCGCACTTTTCCGAAAGCATTTAAACGTAAGGTAGAATATTTTGCACTTATCGATTAAATAATTAATGTAGGCAGAGTATTTTGCACTTTTCCAAAAACATTTTGCACCTTTAAAAACCAAGTACCTAAGTGGAATATTTTACAGTTATCAAAAACATGCTAATAGAATATTTGGCATTTAAAAAAAAACATGTAGATAAAACAATTTGCAATTTTCTACAAAATGCAAATACAACATTTCGCACTTTTCTAAAAGATGTAAATAAAAAAGTTTGTACTTTTTTTAAAACTTGTGTAAGAAACATTTTGCGTTTTTCTTAAACATGTAAATAAAACATTTTGTACTTTTCAAAATCACGTAAATAAAAACCTGCAGTTTTTGACTCATGTAAATAGAACATTTTGCACACATTTCAAAAACTTGTGAGTAACATCGTATTCATTTATCTCATTTAATGTTTTTTTTACATATATCTCATGTATCATTTTGAATCGTCACTCAGATTTTAAGTTCTGCTTCAGTCTGCAAAATTTTTGAAACCGAACAAAAACTTGGCAGTGACAAAAGTATACTGATAAAAAGAAGATATTAGCATTGATGTTGCATGAAGTTTTAAAGCTGTAAATTATGATTGCAAAAAAAAAGTGGAAATTCTATCTAACTCAATTGTTCTCTTGACCTTTGACAAATTAATGTGTTCATTTTTATTACAGTAATTGTACGTTTTGTTTCTCGCGCGCTCTTTGGAAAAAATGATAGAGCAGAAAAAATAAATTCAAAACTTATAAGTGCTTAATCATTAATAATTTCACTTACTTATTGCATATAAGCTTTATTCATTGTTTTCAAATAAAAATTGCAATTTGCTAATTCAAACTTGACTGTATTGTGCTGTACTGTATAATGACTTGTTTATAGATTTTGTGTCTACTAGCAAAACACATTTCGTGCATTAGAAATTGATCTTTGGGGATCGTCCATAAATGACGTCATGTGTAAGGGCATTTGGGGCAACTGGCGAATATTGACAATATCAAATATCGTCTGTGAACAACCAAAATGACCCATATCCATTTTTAGTTTCAAACAAAATGCACAATCTACAGAAAAAAATTGAAATAACATGTTCATAAAAGCGTGTGAATAGAATCTTGTGCATTTTTCAATAAACAAGTAAACAGGATATTTTGCACTTTTCAAAAATATGTAAATAGGACAGTTTACACTTTTAAAAAACATGTAAATAGATTGTTTTGCACTTTTGAAAAACATGTAAATTGGACAATTTACGCTTTTAAAAAAACACTTAAATAGAAAATTTTGATCTTTTCAAAAACATGTAAATAGAACATTTTGCACTTTTCAAAAACACGGAAATAGAATATTTTTTACTTTTCAAAAACATGTAAATAGGACATTTTACACTTTTAAAAAATAATTAAAAAGATCATTTTGCACTTTTCAAAAACACGGAAATATAATATTTTTCACATTTTAAAAACATGGACATGGGACAATTTCCTAATTTTAGAAACTCGTTATTAGCATGGTAAAAATGCATCCTACATATATTTACTGTATTTTTTGTGCACAGCTGATTTTAATTCTAGCTAATTAGTTCTTTATAGACGATATTAGGTATGTTAAAATAGTCATATTTAAGCAATATATACGCCAGTGAAAGGGGAAGAATATAGGATTCTATAGAAATCAGAATATTTGATGACATCAATTATGAACGCCCCCCTATTTCCTTTCATTTCCAGCACCGCACTGGTTTCATTTTTCATTCAGTGCCATCCTCTAAATTAGCCTAAAGACATTTTAAACAATTTATTTTTTATCACTAAAAAACATAAAAATTGCTCACACTGCCACTGCCATTAATAAAACCCTGGGACATCCCAAGAAGATTAATTTGTTGAATAATGTAATTGTAACAGATATTTGTGATTATGTAGTTTGTAGAGTTTTGTAGAAAAGTAGCAATTTTCTCACAGAATTACATAGAGAGGCCAGAGATAATGATGCACCTTTAGCCATTGCGTGTGTATTCAAGAGAACTTTTCTTTTGCCCATTCATGTTCTGGTCGATGGTCTACACGTTGACGAGTCACACGCTTCTTATCTTACTATTTTTCACTTGCACTGGTTCGATAAGCATTATAACTTTTTTTATCAGTGTTTCTACCAGTGCGTTGTACGTCTTACAACTTTATACAAGTAGAATCTCAATTAAAATCTCGAATGGTACGTGCTTGTAGGTGTACGTACTCGTATGCTTTCATGTCGTACATACATAAGTGCTCAAGTATATAGGTAACATACATAAGTAATTATTATATTTCGTGAGTGAAGAATCAAAATGAGCCGTATTGGCAGTTGAAGTCTGAATTCAATATGAGCAATGTCACAAAATGTTTAAAAAGAAGTAGGAAAAATTACCAATAAAAACAATACTTAAAAAAACTACATGCTCATAAAAGGTATATTTAAAAAAATTTAAAAATTAAAAAATTGTTCTATTTAAGTGTTTTTGAAAACAAGGTATAAATGCTATTAAAAAGGGCAAAATGTGATATTTATGTTTGTATTTAAAATGTGCACAATGTTTTATTTGCGTGGTTTTTAAAATATGGTAGTTAAATATTTTTTGAGCAGCAAAAATATAGTATGTTCAATTTATATGTTTTTAACAGTGCAAAATATACTAAACTCACATGCTTTTAAAAAGAATAAATAATTTTTGTACTTGTTTTTTAAAAGTGCCAAATATTCTATTTACATGTTTTTCCAAACAGTGCAAAATGTTGTATTTACATGCTTTTTCAAACAGTGCAACATGATCTATTTACATGTTTTTTTCGATCAGTGCAAGTAAGTTTTGTACTTATTTTTTACAAGTACAACAAATTCTATTTACATATTTTTTAAGGTGGAAAATACTTCATTTACTTTTGCTTTTGAAAAGTTCAAAAAATTCGTTACTTCCTTTTTTTTAAATTTGCAAAATGCTAAAATAGTCAGACACATTTTAAAATTTCAAAGTTTTCTATTTAAATGTTGTTTTCACGATGCAGTGTTAATTATATTTTGTATATGCTTCTTTAAAGTGCAAAAAATATTGTGGTTACATTTTGTACATACCAAATGATATTTTAATTATTTCGTTAGGTATAGTGCATTTATGCATTTTGAATGGAGTTACATGTAAAAATGGGCGATTTTGAGTCTTCACTGGCGTTGTGTAACTGTGTTTATGCTGTACATATGTGGTTATGTACACACATAGGTGCGTCTATTGAAAGTTTGAAAGACAAAGAGTAACAAAAAAGTCGCATGAGTGAGAACGAGAACTTGAACCTTTGGCTCTCCCGTATTTTTTGCAGACTCTTACAGAACACGCAACAAGTGCCTTTACATACGCTCTTTATGCTTTAATTATTTTGTCTGCAATGTAGTTATAGGGACGTCGCATGTAGTATGGTATAGTAGCAGCGTAACAACAACAAGGATGTGTAACACAAGTGCGTCTCATGCATATTTGCATGCACAGGTATTGCATCACAACAAAACCAGCAAAACAAACAACTCACATTTAAGTTACACACACAAACATCATGACAAATTCTTTTGTACTCATACTTCGTCCATTAATGACGTCATGGATAGGGTCGATAGGTTTTCTTGAACACTATATACAGCCATTAGCGCAATGTTTAAGCTGATATAGCATAGGGGCGTCACATGGTTCTAAAAATCATGATATTTCGATTAAATCATTTATGGACGATCCCTTACCATAACTATACCATTATACACACTGATTGACGCATGCATTACATTACAATAAGTAGCAGGTACTTTTCAATTTTACTTGTATTAAAACTTTAATGTACTAACGATAAATAAGTACAAATTCAAATAAAAAAGAAATACCAAAGACATTTAAGGGATCGTCCATAAATGATGTCACGCAAATGATTCCCTTTTTGGGGCTCACCCCATGTCACCCCATGTCTTTACTTTAAAGTTGCGCAAACGATTATTTTTCACATTGTTACCTGACTAGGCCCACCCACATTACCGATGACGTCATTTATGGTCGACCCCTTGAGGGTCTGTCGTTGAGTTACACTAATGTTGTAGGTGCTGGTGCTTTGCCTTTGTTTGGCACGGGGGAAACTGCGAGATACTTATCTATCGATACAAAATACAAAATTCCCACTTTACATTACATTACATTGCATTTTGCATTACACATTATACATTACGTGTGCGTATGTACACACAGCATTAAGCGTAATAAAAAATAAATTGTAATAATTCATACAGAAAAGTTTGCTTGACTTTTCCTTTAATAATTCTTAAATCCCCATATAAAATATTCTAGCGTAAAACTGCAAAATTATTAGCAATAATTATACCTACGTAACATTGAATTACATTGTAAATTGTAACACAGCTATAAAACAAGGCAAAAAGGAATCTAGCAAGTTTATAAAAAAAATTTATTTTTATTAACAAAAACGAAAATAATCAAAGCCAATTTTTTAAAATAAAAATCATATCACACCCAAGCCCCAGGTGTATTAAAAATAAATGTGCAACGAAGCTACATATAGTCAGTACATTACATAGCTTACTGCCAACCCAATTTTTAAGCTCGCATTATTTACAGTCTTACAGTACCTATAGAGGTGCCTAGGTACTTTGATAAGTGTGAATTATTACCATAGAAATTAATAAATCTGAAGGAAATTATATACTGCTTATAATTTAGCAAAAATTACGGAAATTAAGTCAAAAGGACAAGAACAACAACGAGAACAACAGAAATCAAGAATAGCGTAAACAAGTTTCTACTTTTGACCTTAGATCACAAATAATTTAAATTCAGGGACACAATATTTTGTGAGGGCTCATCAGGAATCAGGATTTCCCATCGCCATAATATGTACTGTCAGTACTGTGTAGCATTTTCCAATTCAGGATCAGGAAAGCGTTATGCATAGTTGTGTTATCAAGTCAACCGTTTATTCATTACATTGTAGAGATATGATTACAATCACATTGAGAATCAGAGCCAGTGCTGCAATTTGTTTGGTGTAAGGTGTTATAGCTATAAATCGTAAGTGAAGAATCAATATGTCACGTATATTCGTTTCCAGCTAGAATCAAAATACGTTATCTGCATACACTATCTTAAGATATGAGAACAAGAAATTCCCAAATTATTTAATACGAGATTTTAAAAATTGCAAAATATTCTGATTTTAAGCTTTTAAAAAAAGTGTAATAAAACATTGTAATTTTCTTATTTTTGAAAAGTGTAAAAAAATACTAATAATTTTAGGTTTTTTAAAACTAAAAATTTTTAATTTATTGCTTTTTTAAAAAATTTAAAAAAACCAATAATTTTATATTTTTGAAAGCTGTAAACAGTTTTAATTCATTGCTTCCAAAAAATTCAAATTATTCTAATTACAAGTTTTTGAAAAGTTTAAAATATGTTTTAGTTTCAAATTTTATAAAACTAAATTTTTTAAAATTCAATTCCTTTTGAAAAGTTGCGAAATATTCTGATTTCATGCTTTTGAAAAGTGTAAAAAACGTTTAATTTCATACTTTTAAAAAGTGTAAAATATTATTTACTTAATAATTAATACGTGTGGCTTTCAAAACTTGCAATTTTTCAAATAGAAATCGTGAATTTTAATTTTATAAATTTTAATACACCACATACTTAATCTTTTAAATTCCTGTGTAGATAAAATATTTTGATTTTAGGCGAGAGTCAAAGTGGATTTGGTACATTTTGCATCTTTACTCACTCATGCTTTGTACCTGTACTATATAGTGCTTTTATAGCCCATCTTTATCAATATCCCAATCGAAACCGAAATCAGCATCGGCATCAAAATCAATCACAGAAAGACAGACGGCGAGGCCATAGGAAATCAGAAATCTGAAACTGAAAGAGTAGATCCTCTCACATAGGAAGCAGCCAGATAACAGCGAAGAAGAAGAAAGTTTAAAGCATCTATTTTGAGACGTGAAAAGAAAAATACTTAACCGTTTCAATTGCATTATTGCATTCGTGCTATACTCTGCTATGGTGTTGGTGTTGGTATTATTATTGTTATTGTCGAGTTAATCTTCTATTCAAAGCATCACCCAGTATTTTAATACCAGTCTCAGCCTCTATGTGACTGACTGCACTGTGGTGTCTCGTGTCTAACGATAAGTGAAAGGGATGGTCGCATATCGTCAGTGAAGAACCAAAATGACCCATATCCAATTTAAGCTACAACCAAAATGAGCTATGTCATACAAACAAAATGAAAAACATGTGTAAAATGTTAATTACGAGTTTTTGAAAAGTGTAAAATGTTCTAATTCCATGTTTTTGAAAAGGTTCAAAATGTTCTATTTACATGTTTTTAAAAAGGTGCAAAATGTTCTAATTCCATGTTTTTGAAAAGGTGCAAAATGTTCTAATTTCATGTTTTTGAAAAGGTGTCAAATATCATATTTACATGTTTTTGAAAAGGTGCAAAATGTGATATTTATGTATTTTTGACAAGTGCAAAATGCTCGAATTTAATTTGTTTGGAAAGTGTAAACAGTTGTATTTAAGTGCTCTCAAGATATATATTTGAATATTTTTGTAGATAGTGGATATTGTTTTTAGCTACAAATGGATATGGGTCATTTTGATTCTTCACAGACGATATTTAAATATCTATATAGTAAATAATATCTCTGAATCTTTGATTGTTTACGTTCGTCCGCTCGTCTCCTCAAGCTATCTATCTCCTACCTGTTCACTGTTCACTGCTCAGTTCCCTATTTGTTTCGTTGGTGTTGGTGCATTGGCATTCTATGCATTCTGAATCTTAACCATTAGTCAAAGCGCCTTCACCTGTGCCTGTGCCTGTACCTGTACCTGTCTTCCCTACCTACAGAATTCTTATACACTTTGAATAATAAAATAAGCCGAGTGATCGTGTGGTGCAGTGGTTCTATACAGTTCTATATTGCCGCGTGTTAAGGCATTCAGCCGCAGTTTCTAACCTAAATTTAAACTTAAAATACCATCCATATCCCTGTGCGTGTAAAATCAGGATTTAAATATTGAAATTGGAAAGTTACTTTTCGATCTGCCTTTCTGTTTAGTGTTCAGTGTATATAGTGTCTATTTGTGGAAGTAATAAAACTAATTTTTAGAGCTGGTCAAAACTTGAATACTAATTTGTAGTCTCATATTGCACCTTCAATTTTGTCAGTAGGAGAGACGCGATCCTTTTGGTGAGAGCAGGTGAGGAAGTTGCTGTTTTCTTGCATGAGCTGCTCAAATTTTGAGTGTTACACTACTACTTACAACTTAGACTGTGTGTTCCTTTTACATTAAATTAATTTTGGTGATTTAATTTATTGAAAGGGGGATTTAGAACGGTTCTGGTTCTGACCTGTGGGAAGTGTAGCAAGAAAACTGTTGTGTGGAACTAGCAGAAAAGTTTGAATTAATTGAATTTTCGATTAATTTTTACTGATACAGTTCAAAGTTCAAAGTTTAAAATCAAAATGGTCGAACCAACATTGTGTTTCTCGCTCAAGACGGGGCTCAAGATTTCTGCAATTCTGGATATTGTGAGTTTTATTAATGCAATTATTATTTAATTGTGTGATTAATTCTGTTTAAAGCTAGATTTTTCTAATCAGATTTACAATACAGTTTTTAAAGAAGGGCGTGAGGGCCGGACGAAGGAATTGCGTTTAGGAAGCAATTTGTTCCAATACAACAAAACCACTATTATGATTTTATTGATCTTTTTCTTTAGTAAAGCAAAATTTTGTAGTTGTACGTTTTAGAAAAGTGCGAAATGTTCATTTTACTTGATTTAGAAAAGTGCAAAATGTTCTATTTACATGTTTTGAGAAAAGTAGAAAATCTTTTATTTCCATGTTTTTGAAATATACGCACATTTTCATTTTACAGATTTTTGAAAATTGCAAAATGTTCTATTTACATGTTTTGAGAAAAATAGAAAATGATTTATTTCCATGTTTTTGAAATATACCCACATTTTTATTTTACAGATTTTTGAAAATTGCAAAATGTTCTGTTTTACATGTTTTAAGAAAATTGGAATATGCTATATTTGCATGTTTTTGAAAAGTCTTATTATTCTTTTTACACATTTTTGAAAACTGCAAAATTTTCGAATTACATGGTTTGTAAAAGTTGTAGCAGCGGGGGCTGAAGGTCCTGACTCCTCAAGGACGTGTTCCTCCCTAATTATGGCGATACCTAAACTATTTTTAATGAAATAAGTTTTAGGATCTTGCTTATTAAACGAAGGGGGAACCACATTCTTCTATTAAAGTTGCATGTTAAATCCCATAACAAAATTGCCAATTTTTGTTTCAACAGAAAAACAAAAGAATTTTGAAAAAAAGTATTTTGTATAATATATTGAAATGATACTTGCGCAAAAGCTAAAAATTTTGTATCAACAATCTAATATGTAGGGAATATTCCATTAAAAGTTTAGCATTCAAAATATAAGAAAATTTGAAAATTTTCTAATTTTTTAATTGTTTATAGCTACTCTCTATAGCACTGTTCGTAACCAGCACACTAGCCTTAGTATACTTTGAGAAAAACCAGGAAGATGTACTCAAAATCTTTGCAGATCCACCACCGGAACTGGACCAAATTTTGGATTTGCGGTATTTAGGAGGTATGTTCCATCAAATTTTGCATGTAATTAATTCTGCACGAAAACTGCATGCCAAACTGCTACAAATTACTTCCTACTAATTTATGTATCTAATACTATAAAAATAAATCAGTACACAGGTATAAGACTCCATTTCCAAGCAGCGCTAACGATAACGATAAGTGATAAGGCAGTATAAACGAGTTTTATACTGCACTTAATAAAACGCAGTTTGTGAAACACTTTCACATTTTGTGAAAGATGTGTGCGTAATTTGGAACAATGAAAAGTAAAACCGTGTTCAATTTGAACTAAAACTAAACTATAGGCAAACTACTTACATATTATTACATGTACAAATTATATAATTAAATGAGACAAGAATTCTCTACAAACTACAAAATACAAAGGAAAATATTGCCAAGAGACTTAAGATGCCAAGACCTGTCGTAAGTAGAGCAGTACGCAAGGGTGTAGATAGCAGATATTATCTTGTGCTGTATTAGGGGTCGTCCATAAATGATGTCATCAGTAGGAGTAATGATGGCATGTCATATTTTAAAGATGGCAGCTTAAGTAATGTTAAAGTGATATGGCATGGTGTAGTAGGGTAGTATTTAAAAAGTTGTAATTTCGATACATCATTTATGCACCACCCTATGGCTAAATAAAGTAAAACCAATTTCTACGCGCTCTTCTGTGCAAAGAAACTACTGATATTAAATTGTATAATTATAGCACGGCGTACTACAGATTACAAAGGACAGTTTATTTAAGTACTATGCACCTAGTTAGTAATTTAGTAAAATTAATACCTTCAACATGATTCATAACAAATTAAAATAATGATGTAATTAAATTTCTTGTTAAATGCTGTGACGTGTGATGTGACTATGCGGTGTATGAGTATTATGATTAATTGAATTAGAAAAATGTGTGTAAAATAATTTTGTACAATTTTTCAGAAATTTCAGTTCGAATTTTCCTCGGCTTAAATATCATCTACTGGATCCAGAAAACTTGGCTTGGATATGTTCTCTACAGAGCTGCAGTGGAGGTACGTAATTTTGTGTAATTTTCTGAAGACACATTTTTTTATTTCTCGTTTGATTAGGCTATATAATAAAATCGTGCTATGTCAAAAAACTCACTAAATGAGATAGAATTTGAGGTGTAAAAATGTGCTAATTACGGCTCTTTTAAGTGTGTAAAATGCTATATTTTTATGTTTTGGAGAATTGCAAAAATGACTATTTACAAGTTTCTAAACTGCAAAATGTTCGGTTAGCATGTTTTTTTGTAAAAAGTTTAAAATGTAATATATAAATGATTTGGCTTTATTGCTAAATTGCTTTATTTACATGAGTTTTGAACTGTGCAAAATGTTCTATTTAAATCATGTTTCATTTTAAAAAGTTCAAATTATTTTATTTATAAGTTTTTGAACTGTGAAAAATGTTCTGTTTGCAAGTTTTAATAAATTACAAAATGTTCTATTTAAATGTTTTTTAAAACAGCAAAATGTCTTATTTACAAATTTTGTAAGAGTCCAAGTGTTGTATTTAGATGTGTTTATTTTCAAACTTCTAAATTTTCCATTGTCCATCACAATGAAGCACACGTTTTTAAAAATTGCAAAGTGTATTATTTGAATTTGTTTACAATAATTTTTTTTTGAGAATCTCGCTATATTTTCCAAGACAAATATTGTGTTAGTAACTTAATAAATTAATCATTGCCCCATGATGAATTACAGCAACAGTACATATTCAATGTAAACGAATGCAAAGATCACTTTTATATGTGAATTTTGTATTCTTACAGGAAAACACAAACAGATGCCGGATCTGGATAATCTACACCTTCGTCCTGCTTGTTCTGAGCATAGCATTCTTCCTTACAGTGATCTGTATGCAGATCGTCCAGCCGTTCGGCATCCCATTCTACATCGTTGTGTTCATGGTACGAGAGTACTCAGTCTGGATTCTGCTCAGATTTAAAGGGAAACTGGACGACGGGAAATCTCCACTTCTTGTCAATGCGAGCGAATTCACTAATCTTTAAAAGTGAGAGGATTAATTTACTAATCGCCAATTGCAATCCTATACTCACTATATACTACAATATTCTACTGTAATTTATAACTATATATAAAAAATATACATGTTTACTATTAACTGTAATAATTCTTTTATGACTGAAACTGAATCTAATATACGGTAGGACCTACCTATTACATGTGTGTACTATATTACAGATACGAAATGAAACATTTTTTTTTTGTATGACGTAAATTATGCACGTTCCCTCATCTAAAATTCATGATTTTTAATTGCTTAAACAGCTATCTTCAAAAATTATTTAATTATAATGTATATACCCAAATAAAGCCCCACACCTTTCCCGTCCAAACAACTCTAATTTAATTTGTGCCCCATATTTAATAAGCATTGCTGGAAAATGCAAATCAGTATTTTATTATGCAATTATTACAAGGGCTCTAATAGGAACCCTCGGCTCTATTTAGTTACTATTACTTTGCATATAAAAGTACAGATATTTACATTACATTATGGAATGGGGTATATTACATGTTTTTTAGAAGCGGTTTAAACACTATAATTAAATATTTATGTGATTTCTTTTGCCAATTTTGATATTTTGTTATTTTTAAAGATAGTGTAACTTAACATTGAGCAGGTGCCGTATTTGCCCAAATAAGCGCATATGGTCTCAAATGAGCGCCAGATTACAAAATGCTAAATGACAACAACTAACTATATAGACTATATAGTGAAATAGCTAAATAATTAAAAGCGTCCGGCGCTTATTCAGTCAAATACGGTATGTCAATTTTTTAAGCGTCGATATACTTAAGTACCACTATACAACATTCAATACTGATTACTGTGGGGTCCTATTTTATACATATACATATATATTACATTGACACAATTTAAACTGTACTACGCGTATACTTAACCATATCCATTATATATCCTATTTCTCTTGTGTTATGTTTAGTTTTGTTATTTTGTAACAAGATTTTTTTTAAATTTCTTGGTAAAATGTGTATTAAATAATTACTAAAATTTTGTGTAAAAAATGTTTGTTTTACTTATCTGTGAATTTTTGAATCTGCATTTTACCATGTGCATTGTGCATGTGTGGGCCCAATTAATTAACTTACCATGCGATATGTTTGTAGTTGTCGTCACAGCATACAATAATATAGACGTAACGTCATCGGTGCGTATCTTATGCTGTAATGAACCTGCCGTATGTTGTCTTATTGTTGAATCTACCCACTATTAAAACTTTAAACATTTTATTTGCCCACCCCTATACTATTATTAAAGCCCCGCTTACTATTCAAAATAACTCTTAGTAGTCCGACATCTCCACCCCCCCCCCCTCCTATTAGAGACCTCTCTACTACTCAAACTCAGGCTCCACACCCTGGCCACCAGCGTTTGCAGAAAATATACGGTAGGAGTGGTCCATAAATAATGTCGCATAAATTATCACTACAGATATTTTTGGAACCCACCCATCGACGGTCGAACTCCATGTCATAACTTCAAAATTTCGTAAACAGCTATCTTTAACATGACATTTCCACATTTTATCAATACCTGGCAAGGCCAACACTGACCATACACATGACATTATTTATGGACGATCCCACTACTAATCAAGGGGCATCTTAACTAATCAAAAATTTGGAGGAGGATGTATGTACCAACCTTCTTGATATCAGGAGCCCTATCAAAAATAATAATAAAACAAGAAACTATAGAAAGTACACACCAACCTTCTCTTCACAGTCTAATGGCTATCTTAATTAGACTACATGCCCCACGTTTACACTGTCTATTCCTAAACCTAAAATCAGGGCCGGACGAAGGAATTACTTTTAGGCAGAAATTTGTTCCCATAAAAAAAACCACTATTTTGATTTTATTCATAGTTTTCTTGAGTCAAGCAAAATGTTGTATTTCCATGTTTTTAAAAAGTGAGAAATGCCCTTGTTGTTGATTTAAGAAAGTGCAAAATATTCTATTTACATGTTTTGAGCAAAGTAGAAAATGTTTTATTTCCATGTTTTTAAAATGTGTAAAAAAATTTGTTTGCACGTTTTTAAAAGGTCAAAATATTCTATTTACATGTTTTGAGAAAAGTGGAAAATGTTTTATTTCCATGTTTTTAAAATGTGTAAAAAAATTTATTTGCACGTTTTTAAAAAGTCAAAATATTCTATTTACATGTTTTGAGAAAAGTGGAAAATGTTTTATTTCCATGTTTTTGAAATGTGTAAAAAAATTTATTTGCACGTTTTTAAAAAGTCAAAATATTTTAATTTACATATTTTTGAAAAGGGCAAAATGTTCTATTTCCATGAATTTTAAAAATTTAGGCAGCATGGGGCTGCCTGCGCTGGCCACATTAATAATCCGGCCCTGCCTAAAACTAAAACAGAAAAGTTACAGGAGCGGACGTCTTCGCCAGGGCTTCGGCTTACGGAACAGGAAATCCTAGATAAGAGAAGTTCAAGCACCACGTCAACCATGCAAAAAAAAGGAGTGATGAAAACAAGGAAAATTCTAAAAATGTACCTGTGTATTAATTATGTATGAGTGTACAGGTAGGTAGTGTGACGCTTCTTACGCAAACATGAGTTTGTAAATTTTGTAATGCTCATTATATTATAGGAATCACTATATAGTCGCCACTCAGAAAACGGAACGAGGGCCGTCAGTTTGATACGATCTTTTTGTGTATTCCTCTTTAAAGGGTAACTGCCCATCACAAAACATGATTCTGACTTTTGACTTGTGCAAGTTGTTTTGCTCTATAGCTATATAGAAAATTATTATATATTTTTATTATAAATAGCCACACGTATATAAGAAACAAGACAGGGTTTAAAACATTTTGTTTGTATACTTTTATGCTACGTACCTAGTTGACGTCCTCACGTTATAATTTTGATTTTAAATAGAAGGCTGTACTTCTGAACAGTATTACATCAGCACAGGTAAAATTGTAATAAAAAAAATCTAGTATGAAACTCATCCTGAGAATATGAAGAGCTGTATGGTAAAACGGGATGAGTTATATAATCAAAGTCAAACTCTAAATCCGAGGAAAATAAGCGCAAGCCGCAGGGCCGGATAATGTGACCAGCGCAGCGCAGGAAGCCCCCGCTGCTTAAATTTTCAAAAAAACATGTGAATAGAATATTATAAATTTTTTAAAATATGTAAATAGAATATTTTGAATTTTTCGAAAATATGTAAATAGAATATTTTGAATTTTTCGAAAATATGTAAATAGAATATTTTGAATTTTTCGAAAATATGTAAATAGAATATTTTGAATTTTTCGAAAATATGTAAATAGAATATTTTGAATTTTTCGAAAATATGTAAATAGAATATTTTGAATTTTTCGAAAATATGTAAATAGAATATTTTGAATTTTTCGAAAATATGTAAATAGAATATTTTGAATTTTTCGAAAATATGTAAATAGAATATTTTGAATTTTTCGAAAATATGTAAATAGAATATTTTGAATTTTTCGAAAATATGTAAATACAATATTTTGAATTTTTCGAAAATATGTAAATACAATATTTTGAATTTTTCGAAAATATGTAAATACAATATTTTGAATTTTTCGAAAATATGTAAATACAATATTTTGAATTTTTCGAAAATATGTAAATACAATATTTTGAATTTTTTAAAATTATGTAAACAGTATGATTTGGCAGTTCAAAAACATGCAAAATAAATTTTTTTGCACATTTCAAAAACATGAAAATAAAACATTTTCCACTTTTCTCAAAACATGTAAATAGAACATTGAGCAATTTTCTGAATCAAGGAAAAAAGAACATTTTGTATTTTTCTAAAACATGTAAATACAAAATTTTGCTTTACCAAAGAAAAATATCAATAAAATCAAAAATAGTGGTTTTAATATGGAAACAAATTGCTGCCTAAAAGCAATTCCTTCGTCCGGTCCTGCTTTACCTAAAGCCTAACGCAAAGCTTTATTACTGACAATTTCATAAATCCCAACGGACTTTAGAATTTTGTTTTTATAAAATTTTTAAAAATTTAAACTGGTGGACAACACTCGATCGTGTAACGTCAAAATCAATACCTTGAAATAGATTAAAAATTCCTTGAAAAGCAACTTTGATCGTATTGAGCTATTCAAAAAACGTTTTAGTTAAACTTTGACTCTTACTATTTGCAACACAGAACAAAGTAACGTACAGTATTTTCTATAATAGTACGCGGGTCACTAATAATGCACGGGTCTCTAATAGTCCGCGGGGTGTAACCGCCACAGCTCAGCTTGAATAGTACGCGGATTTATTTAATACACCATTAAATGGCAGTGAACGGGTCTCTAATAATGAGCGGATCTCTAATTATACGCGGGTGGTCGAAGCTTGAGCTTAAATGGTACGCGGGGCGTACTATTAGAGAAAATACGGTAGGTTCCTAAATAGCTAAGCCTGAGTACATGTATTGTAGGTAATTTAAGTTTTTTGAATTGGCTTATCATATTTTGCCAAACAACTCTTCATGTACAGGGAGATGACTCTAAACTATAGCTCTTTCCGGGCTCAGGTTTCATTATTTGTAGTATTTACAATATAGGTACATACATCGAAGAATTCACTTTACAGATCCACGTTATTCCCCAAAACATTATAATCACATTAGCAGGGCTGAGAAGTTAAATTTAACACATACATAACCTGTATTTTTCACTAGTTTAATTCGGTAGTGTAGATTGCGTGAAGAAGGAGAACTGAACTCCCTGCCTCTGCCAGTCGTGGTAAAGTCAAAAAGTTGTAAAGATTAAATTTAAATTGGTGGATTTATTTTACAATTTTATTTTCATATTATCCACAAGTTTTTTTGTTCCATGCCCAGTAGGTACATTTTCCTTCTTAAAAAATTTTGCTTACCTACATCTTAATTAATTAATTAATTAATCAATACATTTCATATCATTTTTATTAAAGTTCAAAATTAATCTGGAGAGTAAAAGCTTCCGGTTCAGAGAAACGTGCAAATAAAAATAACCTGTACACCTTGTTCATCAATTTCCAAGTGTAATAAATTAGGCCTTAACAATCTTTTCAAAAAAAATGTCTCAAAAAACCTGGTGGGAAAAATTAGGCCGGGAATTAAAAATCGGACTGTGGACAATTCTTTATTTTGTTATCGTTCCAACTGCCCTCATCCTCTCCGTCCCGGTCTACATCCTTCGCTTCATTGTATCCCAATCCCGAAAAGTATTCCGAAAAGATCTTCACAAATTTATTCATACCCGAAGTTCCGTCCTTGCAAGGGACGATTGGACACGGAAACCTTCCTGGAACCTTGTGGTATGGCTCACAATGGAAGGTGTCCTCGACCTGGACAAGTTCCGCTCGGATTTCTACAAAGAGTACGTTCTGCACAAGGATCCCAATTTCAATGGTGAACTCTCCTTCCCTGAATACCAACAGCACTACGCCACCTGGTGGGGCTTTCTATTTTGGAAATGGGACACTGAGTTCAACATTAAAAATCACATACGAGACTATGACGGGATTTACAAGACGAGAGACATTGTAGATGACGAGTGCCTCGTTCAAATAGTGAAGGAATTAACTTGGAAGCCATGGCATCCCAAACGAAGCCCGTGGGAATTTTTGCAAATTCGAAATTACCGCCAAAATGAAAAAGATTCTGCTGCTTTAAAAAGTTATGAGAAAAAATCAATTTTAATATTTCGGATACATCATGGTCTTGGGGATGGTTACTATATTCTTAAATTGCTTATGCAGGATATTAGTGGAATAAATTTAGAGAGGGCGCTGGGGAGGCCCAAGTATGTGAGGCGAAATATTTTGCAAAGGTTGGTACTCGGGTTTTTGTTCTGGATCCGGGCCCCTTATCAATTTATGGAGATGATTGTATCTGCGAACGATGTCAATGAGTGGCATTTAGACCGGGAGGAGATGGTTAGGCCGATGAATGCAGCTCTTACAGAGTGTATTCCGCTAGAGCATATTAAATCTATTAAGAATATGCACAATGTCTCCTTTACGGCTGTGATCACTGCAGCTATTACAGGGGGGCTAAGGAGCATGATGCTCGAAAGGGGAGTTCCGGTTCCGAAGGAGATGCACTCTGCTGTGGCAGTCCCGATGCCGGGTCACCCCCCGAAACTTAGAAATCATTTGTAAGTACTTGCACTTTATCCTCTGTGAAGAACCAAACTGACCCATACCTATTTTTAGGTTCAAACAAAGTGAAGTATCTACAGTATTCTACAGCCAAAATTAAAATAACATGTTCGTGAAAGCATGTAAATATGTAGAACACTGTGCATTTTTCAAAAAACCATGCAAATAGATTATTGAGCACTTTTGGAAAACATGTTAGAAAGAATATTGAGCACATCTGAAAAACACTTACATAGAACATTTTGACCTTTTCAAAAAACACTTAAATAGAATATTTTGCACTTTTAAAAAATTTGTGAATAGGAAATTTTGACCTTTTCAAAAATATGTAAATAGGACATTTTCCACTTTTAAAAAACACGTAAATAAAACATTTTGACCTTTTCAAAAAACAATTAAATAGAATATTTTGCACTTTTGAAAAATTTGTGAATAGGAAATTTTGACCTTTTCAAAAATATGCAAATAGGACATTTTCCACTTTTAAATAACACGTAAATAGAACATTTTGACCTTTTCAAAAATATGTAAATAGGACATTTTACACTTTTGAAAAACATGTACCTACCTAAATAGAACAATTTGCTCATTTTAGAAACTCGTGATTAGCATTTTATAAGTATGAATTTTATTTAATGTATTTTTGTGACATAGCTCATTTTAATTCTAGTATAAATTGGAGATGGGTCATTTTTGTTATTCATACACGATATCGTTACACAGTATTTGTATGTATGTGGTGCATCCAGATATGCGAACGGCCGTGCACTATTGGTAAACAAACTCGAGACTTTAAAACAATTAAAACATGCCACTCCGTACATGTCCCTTTAAATCCTTCATTTTATTCATAAAAAGAGACTTTTAAAAATAATCCCGAACCAATTATCTGTGAGCCCTTACGATTTAAAGGGACCTATAGGGTGGAGCATGTTTTAAAGCTAAACTCGAACTCGAGAAAAGTTGTAAAAGAGCACTGGCGTTACCATATCAGGAGTGCATCTGCCAATTGCTAAAATTGTCCTCAAATTAATTACGACATCTCATTATTTTTGCAGTATATTTTCATTTATTGAACTGCCGATCAGCATCTCGGATCCATTAAAGCGGCTCAAAAAGATGGATACATTCTACACAAATCTCAAAAGGTCCACTGCTCCACTCGTTAATTTCGCGACAGTTCCACTTGTGGGGGCACTCATGCCCTGGCTGATGCCCCCCATGGTCTTGAATAGGTTCTCAACGTGTCTCATCTCCAACTTCCCTGGAGCGCCTGAGCCCCCTATTTTTAAAGGGACCAAAGTTTTAGATATGATGTTCAATGCTGGGCTTGGAGAAGGAAATACTGGTAATAAAACTAGACAACAAAACATCGAAGAATATCATGTATTTTATATTGGTATTTAAATTCTATTTGTGAACTGTAAAACCAGGTCTCGGATTCTGTCTAATTAGCTGCACTGATCACATCCGACTTATTTCCGAGGCGGATCCAGGTATTCTACCCACCGATGCGGACGTAAAGGAACTCAACAAAAGAATTTTAGAAGAGCTCGATGTGTTCAAAAAATTAGAGGCTGTTTAATCACAACAAATTTACTAAACGATCTTTTTAATACGCAATCTGATCGTAGTAAATTAATTACATTGTAGTAGTACTAGAGTCTACTTGAAGTGTATCGTATATTGTCTTTGAAGAACCAAAATGACCCATATTTATTTTTAGCTACAAATAATATCAACTATCTACAAACCTTTTCAAATATGTGTTGAGAACATTTAAATAGAACATTTTGCTCTTTTCAAAAATATGTAACTGGAACATTTTGCACCTTTTCAAAAACAAGGAACTACAACATTTTCCACCTTTTCCAACACATGTAATTAGAACATTTTGCGCCTTTTCAAAAACAAGGAATTACAACATTTTGTACCTTTTCAGAAAAAATGGAATTAGAACATTTTACAATTTTCAAAAACATGTAAATAGAACATTTCACGCATGTTTCTCATTTTGTTTTTAAGACATAGCTCATTTTGACTCTGGCTTAAATTGAATATGGGTCATTTTGGTTCTTCGCATACGATATATTTTATTTTAATTTATTAAAAATAACAATGGTGCGATGTCAAAGTTACTTGACAGTATTTTGAATCGATAACAGTTTTGAAAAAAAATTATTTACAATACCCGTACGGA